>RJWM01021807.1:0-34696 GCA_004363535.1 Dasyprocta punctata
TTTTTTTTTTTTTTTTTTTTTTTTTTTGAGGCAGGGTCACACTATGTAGCTCAGGCTGGCCTTGCGCTCACGTTGTAGCCCAAGCCAACCTCAAACCCACAACGCTCCGCCTACCTCAGCCTCCCGAGTGCTGGGATTAAAGGCATGCGCCACCACGCCCGGCTCCAGTCTGCTTCTTTTAATTGGTGAATTGAGGCCATTTACATTGAGGGTTATAACTGATATGTATTGGTTTATCTTTGTCATGTTGTTTTCCTGTTGTTGGTTCCCTGCTTTTTTCCTTTGTTTAATTTCTTGCTTTGCCTGGTGGTTTATTTCTGTTGGTATTCTGGGAATTGTCATTTTTATCTCTACCTAGACTATCTTTTAGTACTATTTCTAGGGTTGGTTTGGTGAACATGAATTTCTTCAGTTTTTTTTTGTCATGGAAGTATTTTATTTCTCTATTAATTTTCAAAGAAAGTTTTTCAGGATACAACAATCTTGGTTGAAAGTTATTTTCTTTCAGGGTTTAAAATACTTTACTCTAAGCTCATCTTGACTTGAGGGTTTGTGTTGAGAAGGTGGCCATGATTCTAATGGACTTTCCTTGATAGGCAATCTGTTTCTGTTTTCTAACAACTTTTGGCATTGTTTTTATGCTGAATTTCTGAGATCTTGATTATTATATGTCTGGATGTAGATTTATTTTCGTTATGGCTGTTTGGAGTTCTATATGCATCACTTATCTGTGCTTCAGATTCTTTTCCTGTTCTTGGGCAATTTTCTGATATTACTTCTGCAAATAGTTCTTTTATGTCATATGCATTGACTCCTGCATTTTCATTGACACCTATCAGTTATATTGTTTTTCTTTGCATTGTCTTGGAGCTGTTGAATTGTTATTTCATGGCCCCTTGTTATTTTTTAGAATTCTTTCTTTCATGATTGCTAGCTGTGATCCTGTTTTCAAGATCTAAAAGTCTATCTTCAGTTTTGTTCATATAATATAATATAATATAATATAATATAATACAATATAAGGCTTTGCTAGCTATGCTGAGCAACTCCTTGGTTAAGGTTTTGCCAGCTTTCAATGGAATTTTTAATTGGGTATCTCTTTGAGTTTGTTTCATGCATTCTATTTCTTTCCTATATTGTTCATTCAAGATTTCCATCATTTTCTTTTTTTTTCAGTGTTAATATTCTTTATTACCAACTTGGTTACCTAAGGCTGAAAAATTTCATCATTCTCTTTAGAATACTTTGCAGATATTTTTGCTGGTATGAAACTGAATCTGTTTATCTAGTTTAGAAGACTAGATATCTCAATGGTACTCTGCCAAAGGATCATTAGCAGGGCATAAACTCTACTAATGTAGATTTTGTATTATTTGTTGTAATAGTTTCCATAGTTTATCATGCTAAAACTTATGTGTATTTTCTTGGAGTTATTCTAGAGAATATCTTTCTTTCCATGCATTCTCTTTTTTGCACTTCTTTTTGGTTTGTATTATACATGATACTGTTTTTATTTCAGTTTGCAACCATTCATTGCTGGCATATTCAATAATAGCTTAGTGCACTTATTAACTGTGCAATTTGACTTCTTGTTGTCCCCATCATTCTTCATTACTCTATCCAGTGATCTTGGTGGAAGACCTCCAAATGATATAGGGGAATGAAACTCTCCACCTACTATATGTCCGGTATAATTTCATGTCTTTAAAATTGAAGAAAAAAATTTAGGGACCATGGAGGTTAAGAGCAGAACATATTTATTGAGAGAAAGAATGCTTCTGTCTGAGAGAGAGACAGAAGAGGTACTGAGTGGGTTGCCCGATTTCCATCATTTTCCTGTGCTCCTGTACTTTTTTTTTTTTAATATAAGGCTTTGCTAGCTATGCTGAGCCACTGCTTGGTTAAGGTTGTCATTTCTTTCTTTACCTAAGAGATTATTTCTGATCTGATTTCCTTTATAGCCTCATGGATTTGTTTCTTTACTTCATTTGCTATCTTTTCAGAAATTTCAGGTGTGTGACTTCCAATGTCCTCTATTTTGATTTCTTCTGTACTTATTCCAGATGGGCTGGGGGTTTGAGGTTGCATTTTGCTTTTTAGTTTTGTCATTTTTACCTCTTGGTTAATATTTAGGTCTTTCCAATCCAACTAGTCTCAACTGTCCATCGTGTGTATCTTAGGATCCTAATGTGTGGCTGACATTCATCCAGTTGTTGGGTCCTACAGTGTAGGGGAGGGGCCAATCGCCTGAATTCCTTCTGCAGGGCCAGTTGGGGGAGTCCTATACTCTTGCTAGGCTGACTAGCCTTGAAGTATTGATGTGAACCAACCCTTAGCTCCCACTACTGCATCTTCAGATTATTCCAGGCTGGGAGACCTATCTGTCTGTGGTGTGTGTCCCAGCTGGGACCCTACTTTGTCACTGGGGGTGTTGCAGATCCAGTTAGGTTCCTCTGGGTAGGGGGAGGCCTTGCTGGCTCTCTCGCCAGCCTACCCAGGGTTCTCTGTATAGAAGAAGGGCTCACTCATGCGCTCATTGGCCCACTGAGGTCCTCTGTGTGGGTGGGGTTTGCCAAGGCTCCTGCAGGCCCACTGAGGTCTTCTGTTGGGGAGGGGCTCACTGAGCTCCCGCCAGTCTGCCAAGGTCCTCTGGTTGGGGGAGATGCTTCCCTTAGCTGCTGAGGTCTTTCGGGTGTAGGGGAGGGGTGGATGAGGCTCCCTTGGCTGCTGAGGTTGTCCAGATAAAGGGGAGGGACCCTTTTAAACATTTGTGTTCCATGGAGCTGTCGCTCTAAGCTGTTGCCAAACACAGTGGCTTCACACTTGGTGACTGCAAGGGTGATAAGCACAACTGGAGACAGAAAAGGAAGGAGAGGCTTAGGACCTGCAGCAAGTGAAGGCACACGAAGGGTCATGATCACAGCAGTGCCTCGTTTTGCTTTGTTTTGTTTTGTACCACACAGGCCTGGCAGGCCTTGAACTTGCATCAGTCTTCCAGGTGCAGCCTAGCCTACTTTTTAATTATTATTATTATTATTATTATCTATATTATTATCTAATTATTATTATTATTTTATTTTAAAAAGAAAAAAGAATAAAAATGATACAGAATTTCAAAACAAAATAGAGATAAACAATTGTTAATATATTACATATTGTTATCTTCAAAGTAGTTGCTCAGATTACAAAATACAGGCATGAAAAATTGATCAATAGAAGCACAAACCATTCTTTTTGATGAACTAATAGAGATTAGTAGTATAATTATCTATCTTGTGTGTATATATATATATATATATATATATTCCCTTATTTCTTTCCTTCTTTCCTCCATCCCAGTTGTTCTTTCCTTTTGAGTGGTTTCATCCCCTTTCACTTTCACAATATCTATTGTACATTTTGGATCTTATTTACTTTTTCAATATTTTACACTAGGGAGATAATACGATGTTTACACAAGTAGGTCTGCTTTATTTCACTTATGAGTATGGTCTCAAGTTGCATCCATTTACCTATAAAAGCCCCAAGTTTACCCTTCTTTATGACTGCATAGTACTCCATTGTATAAAAATACCACATCTTTTTTATCCGTTGTGCAGTTGATGGACATTTGGGCTGTTTCCAATATCTGGCTATTACAAATCATGCTGCTATAAACATGGGTGCACATGTATCAGTGTGGTATGATGTTTTCAATTCTTCTGGGAAGATCCCCAGAAGGGGAAGAGTTGGGTAGAATGGGACCTCCAAATCTTGTTTTTTGAGGAATCTCCACACTAATTTAAACAGTGGTTGCACCAGTCTACACACCTACCAACAGTGGAGAAGGCTTCCTTTCTCCCCACAGTCCCTCCAGCATTTGTTATTGGCTGATTTGTTGATGATAGCCATTCTTTCTAGAGTGCGATGGAATCTCAGTGTTGTTTTAATTTGCATTTCTAGAGTGACCAGTGATGTTGAACATTTCTTCATATATTTATTTGCCATTTGTATTTCTTCATCTAAGAAGTGCATATTCATGTCAGATGCCTGTTTTTGGATTAGGTCTTTGCATTTGGGGGGGTCTCATTTTTTTCAGTTCTCTGTATGTTCTAGATAGAAGTCAAATAAGAAATTATTTAGAAAAAGAAAGATAAAGGAATGCAATTAAAAACCAAACAAAAGCATAGTTTTACCTTTACTGTTCTGGATAGGCTGAGTTCTGTTGGCTTGAAAATGTGGGTACAGCCATTGACTGGACCTGGCCCAGGCCCCGAGTGACCTTGGAGAGTCGCAGTTTGACTGAGGAGTGGGGACTATGAGGATTGTTGCTGTATCTGTTGCCTAGAAATCTGCACCAGCCTGAGGCCATTCAAGAGAGGTAGTAGCCACTTTTTCCCTTGGCCCTCATTTTGGTAAACTTCCTCTTATCAAGGAAGAATCAACACCCTTGCCCTCTCACACTCTTTGAGAACCTCCTTCAGGCTCAGTCACACTTCTTTCCCTTGATGGCAGAAATCCTAGGCGGAGGGGCTGGCCCCAGACTTTGCACTGGAACCTATTTTTATTAATATGCATTGTCCCTGTGTGAACCAATAGATTTGCCTGCTGAATACCAACCACAAAAAAAACCGCAGTGACCTGGAGGAGGTGGCAGGGGACAAGAAGAAGACATCTTTAGAAATGTCCTGAGGTAGTACTCTCTGGTGTCACAGAGCAAGCAGGCTCTCAGGTCCCTTCTCTTCACCTGTCCATCCACATCAGATGTTGTGTTAGAACCTGGGGAAGCCCTCTGGCTGAACATTATGTAAATTTTTCATTTAATGTACTTAGGAAATGAAATCAAAGTTTCTTTCCATAATTGGCTACCACACATTGTTGAGTCAGCTTTGTTTTACTGTTTTATATATTTAAGTATTTTAGAGATACTTTGGGAAATATTCATCTTATGGTTTTATGCTACCAACAAATGTTGGAGCTGTTTTGAGAGGGATGAGGAAGTAGGAATCTGATGGAAAGGGAGCGGGGAGAGAAAGAAAAGGAGAGAGAATTGAATGTTCTTGGGGATGACCTTTAGGATAATGGAACTATTTTTAGGGCACTGCATATGCTAGGCAAGCACTCTACCACTGAGCTACATCCCAGCCTCAGAAAAATGTTCTTATTGCCCTTCCCTCAAGCCACCGCTCATTGCCCTGTGCCATGGCCACTAGGGTGATGGTCTGATGCTAAATGCCAAGCTGTCTTGTGCAAAACTTAAATTCTGCCCACTTCTAGGGTTATTTTTTCTTTTTCTTTTCTCTTGGGTTTGGGGAGAGTTTCTGAGTTAGCTAATTAAGGTTTAGATGTGAAGGCCCTTGCTCCCTCTTTACATTAGTTGAGTCTAGTCAAACATTTGTTTAAGGAGAAAAGCCTCTTGTAGATCTGCCCTTGGATATCAAAGAAACATACACATTTCTTCAAGTGTTTCTCAAAGTGCTCAGTCAGGTTGCCTGTGCCTGCAAGTAATGAAAAACACATTTTTTTTTTTACTTAAACAAGACAGACACATACTGTCCTGTACACTCAAATTCTGAGGTGGGTGGCAGGCAGGGTGGACTCCATCCAGAGCCTCTTGCCATCTCTGGTCAGCCCTTCCTCTGGGAATGGGTTTCATCTTGGGGCTGATGTAGATGCCACCCAAACCTCCTAGTCCAGTAGGAGAATGTTCACAGGAAGGGAGGGAGGTGACCTCACTTGGGAGACCAGCATCTTATTGGTTTCGATGAGCTTCATTACTGAAATAAGTGCAAGTCTGTCAAGAGGCAGGAAGGGGAAATGCAGGTTGGATTGATGTGATAGTTAACCATAGTGTCAACTTGAATAAGAAATGGTCAGTTGATTAGTATAGCATAGTGTTTGGTGTGTCTGAATGATGAACACCCAAAATGTCTTATCCACCATCACAGGATTCCACACAACACTACTTTTGACCGGGGAACACATTTCATAACTCAAGAAGTGAGGCAATGGGCCCAAGCTTGTGGAATTCACTAATTTTACCATTTCCCACCATACAGAACCTGCTGGATTGATGTAAAGGTGTATCAACTTGAGAATTATGTCCACTTGAGAAGTCTAGAAGCTTAACGAAGTAACTCAGAAGTTCTACATCCTAGTGTGTAGAGGATATACCCTTACTACTCTAGGATGTTGTTCATTGTGTCAACTTGAGAAGTTTAAAATTGTAACTAAGAGACTCAGCAGGTGGCCAGGATCCTCAATTTGTAAACACCCTGAGCCTGTGCAAGAGGAAGACATGGGGATGGTGTGAGTACTACACCCACCCAAGGGGCATAGCCTGCTTACAGTGTAAGAGATAAAAAGAGACTTTTTCTCGCCACTTTTTTCTCTCATTGCTGTTTCTGTCTTCTGCTGCCTAGAACTGTTGCTTCTATGCCTTGCCACGTTGCCTTGGAGTCAGCTGATTATGGACTGAAACCTCCACAAACTGTGTGGTAAATAAACCTTTCCTTCCTTAACTTTGGGTTTTGGGTATTTTGTCCCAGCAATGACAGAAAAATAACTAAGACAAGGTGGAATGGCCTTTTGAAGATGTGTGACCTTATGCTTTGCTGGCCTAGAAATCTTAGTTCCAGAGTAGGGGAGGGTTTGTCCAGGAAGCACAACAATGTTTCCATTGAACTGCAAGCTAAGACTTCCCTGTGGTCATTTTGATCTCCTTATGCCTCTGAGGAAACAAGTTAAAAAGAGAGTCATAATATTGGCAGGGTGATTGACCCAGACTATCAAGGGGAAATTGGACTTTACTCTGTAATGGAGGGAAAAAATGCACTTGGAGTACAGGAGATCCCTGAGGGAGCCTCCTAGTATTAGTATTACCATGCCCTGTTATTAAAGTCAATGGGAAACTACAATAAATGAATCCAAGTAGAATGACAAATGGCACAGAACTTTCAGGAATGAAGGTATAGGTCACCCCACCAGAGAAAGAATCAGTACCTGCTGAGGTGCTTGCTGAAGGCCAAGGGAATACATAATGGGTAGTAAAAGAAGGTAGTTATAAATTATATAGATATGACCCTGCTATCAGTAACAGAAACAATGATACAATTATAATTGTTCTCTCCTATTTTATTAATATACCTTCTTTGTAACATAATGTTGATAGACTTAATATTGTTCTTAAGTATTATTATATGCTTTTTTTTTTTTTGTCTTTTTGAGACAGAGTCTTACTATGCAGTTCGGGCTGGCCTTGAGCTCACTTTGTAGCCCAGGCTGGTCTCAAACTTGCAACAATCCTCCTGCCTCAGCCTCCCAAGTGCCGGGATTACGGGTGTGCACCACCATGCCCAGTTTTTGTTCTTAACTATTATTAAACCTATATTATGATGTTTAAATTATAAAATGTTAGGAGTAAGCATCATACAAATAAAACTTGCTTTCTATTCTGGTTAGGGAATTAGTGTGTTCCATTTGTATGCAAGATAGTTGTACCATATATGTGTAATTATGAACTTGCCAGTGTAGTTGGAGACTAAGTATAGGTTAAGGAAATGTGACTGATTGTAAAGTTGACAAGGGGTGGACTGTGATAGTTAACTGCTGTGTCAATTTGAGTAAGAAATGCCTCACTTATTGGCTTAGTGTAGTTCTGGGTATGTCTGGATGATGGACTTACTGAAGAGGGAAGACCCACACCATTGGCCCCACCCATGCTTGTAGCCTGGATGGGATAAAAAGGGAGGAGGAAGGAAGTCTCATTTCTGCCTCTTTGGAGGAGCTCCAATCTTCATTGCCTTTGGATGTCTGTCTCTATGTGGACTCTTTAGCCTTGCAGCACAAACCCTTTGGCTTCCTGATATGGGCTTGCACGGGATTCTACAGTGAGCTCCAGGACTTCACATTTTGACTGGATCCTTCAGATCCCCAGTACAAATGGCCCTTTTACACTCTTCCATACCTGACTCTGCAGGTGGCCATTGTATGACTACCTTGTAAATCCATATTAAATCTTATATTGTACAAAACCTTATATCTTATGTTATATTAAATATTTTAAATCTTATATTAAATCTGTTCCTCTTGCAAACACTGACTGATAGAGTAGGCAATGAGCAATGTCTACTAGAGATGGGTTCCAAGTTCTTTTCATTCTTTGTTGCCCTCTTCTGAGACTTTTGTTGAAATTGGCCTTGAATGATGACAGCAACTTGAATACATAGGAATGAGGTGGGGGAAGGGAACTATTGGGTGAATGTGTAAGGATTTCTGAAGATAATGACTCTGCCTATTGGAGAGGGTGCTGTGGTCTGTAGACCATCTGACACCAAGCAAGAGTGTTTTGTCTGCCCATTCTAGCTCAATGAAAACATGACATTAGGACCATTTTGTCTCATTTTTACCCAATTTACCTTAGTTAAATTTCCCTAGTAAATTATCTTACTTAGAAGACAATGTTCAGACTGATCTTGTCAATTAAATGATAAATGTTGTATTTCTCATTCTAAATGAATAACTTGTTTATTCAGTTTCTGAAGCTGAATTTCTCTGGAATTTTGGTTAAATTAATTTACTAAGGCCTTTTCACTCTGATGAGAAGAAAACATTTGGGTTCCCTAAACTAAAGAACCAGACTAAGGAAATAACATAGATAAGTATAAAAAATAAATGTGTAACACTATCACAGCTGTGACTGTGACTGATGGGGTTGGGTTCTAGGTAACTCTAATGGAGTAACAAGCTAGGCAGATCCAACCTAAAAACCATTTCCTCTTTTTCAAACTTAGCCAAGGTAGCAATTGATAAGTTAACAGATAATAAAACCATGCAGGAAGCATTTGGATATTTCTGAGGTACATATTTAAGAGAGCTGGGTGAGAGTCACAGACACCTATGATGTATGATCCAATTGGCCTGGTCCCACTGGGCCCACTGCAATCAACTGGAGGCTGTCTTGTGGGGGCAACAGCGGGTACAGAGAAACTTGAGCTACTGTATGTCACTTTTGTCTAGTAAGTCAATGAACATTTATTCATCACTGAGTGTGTGAATGTAGTAAGGAAATACGAAACAACAGCACGAATATACAACAATCATATTATCAGAACTTCTGGGTTTGACAAGAAAAGCACACTAGCAGTCTTGTAAATAGAACTTCAATTTGCTTATTTTATAGGGTTGCTATCACTTGAGGGAGAGCTTGGTCTGGTTGCTCTAGTGAGGCCCTCAGGGTCTCTCTCTCTTCCCATCTGGTCTGGCTAACTCTGATGGCATCATTAGCATGTGGGCACCATCTCCCAAACCCACATCACGCATATCCTGCTGGTTGGGCAACTCTAATAGAAGGAGAATGCTTATAAATCAATCCAGAGATGCTTACAATTGGCCTAGTCAGAACCCATGCCCCTCTGAAAATCAATCCCTGGCAAAAGGAGAAGGTAGAGTGATTAATCCACCCTGGTCCGGCTTTGTGCAGGCCACACGGGCCATTCTGCCATCATCATCACATCATTTGTGCTCCTGCACAGTTGCTTGCAGGAAATGTCACGCTAGGGATGTAGGAAGCCACACAGTACCCCTGTGCTTGAGGTGTCTGCACGTCCTGGCTTTGGTTGAAGAGAAACCTGGTGAGATCTGGTTTCATTTCCTGCTCACAGAGGCTTGTTGGAAGAGTTTGGGAAGAACTTGTTGCAGATTCCAAGAGATCAAAGAGACCAATGGGGAAAAAAGGAGGATTTATTTCCAGAATTTTAGATGCACATTGATGCAGCCGAACTCACGTCCAAAGGTAAGGTTCTAGTTTTACACATTTGGCTGAGGGGGTTGGTCCTTAGAAACTGGGGGTGCTGGTGGGGGCAGGGCAAGAGAGGGTACAGAAGCAAGACAAAGCAGTGAGAAACTCAGCCTCGAAAGAAGACAGAACCTTATGGATCCTGCAAGAACAAGATGATGTAAACACCATTACAGGAAATAGCTGCCAATCTTATCTGCACCAGAATAAAAAGTTATAGCTATAGGGGTGGAGGGGCTCGAGGGGGATCGTTCTGTAAGTCTTGCCTCAAACCGAGATGTGGGACTGTGTCTTAGAATTTTGAATCTATTCTAAGAGGTTCATATGTATTTGTGCCCATAGAATATATGAACTATGACTTGATACCAGTCCCCAAGGCTGTCCACCCTGCAAGGAAGGGCATCTCATTTTATTTGTATCAATATTTTAGAATCACCTAATTTTAATTTTTTTAAACAGAAAAGGCTTTATTGAAAAGTCAGAGGGAAGTTAGGAAAGGATTCCAGTATAGGTAGCTAGAAGGGGCACACTCTTATACAGGGGTTCAGATCGGCCCACCTGCAAAGGCAGGAGGCCAGCTTTGAAGGGTTAACTGGTGGGCTGGGATCATAGTTCTGGAATCTTTATGGTTGAGGAATGATTTTTTTCCTAGGAAAGTGCAGTCTCTGTGATGGTCTCAGTTACATGGAGCCTTTCCTGAAGCCAGGTGATCACAGGTTTGGGACAATGGTACCAGGCTTCTGTGTGTTCCTCTGTAAACCTCTTATCTTGGTGTCCTCAGTCCCATGACCAGCTGGGTAGAGGGACAGACAGGGTCAGCACATACATATGTCAAATCTAGGATCAGTATAATTGAGTTGCAGTTTTGCATATAACTCATCATAGCAAGGATGTGCACAGCAATAGCCCTGGGGACACACACGTCAGAAAGGGTTGTCCCCACCGTAGCCAGTAAGAACCTGTGACTTTGAGAGCTCTGCAGCATGTGTTCCCACTGCAAGATATGTGCTGTCTCTGCTCAAGTAACTAAATCAATATTTGCAGGCTCTGGAAAACCTGACAAGCACTTTCTTGTGGATCCACTGCCCAGGTTGGCATGAGTACCTGCTGGGGGCAGAGAATATCCATTTTACAGTGACTAAAGAAACAGCCCACTCATAAACCTGGATGTAAAGGTTCTGGTTTTATACTGTATCATTTGAAGGCTCTGACTGGTTTCCACTAATCACTTTGTCAAGGCCAGTGGTGGCAGTGGGGTTCCCGCCCAGCTTCGACAGCTCTTCACGCCCAGCGGCCCTGTGCTACATCCTCTTACCGAGGGAGGGAGTGAACAGGAGGATCTTTGAACTCCATCAGTGCTCACTGGAGAGAACAAAGGCCCACACAGCAGGAGCCAGATGGGAGTCCTGAGCACACTACATACATAGTCCAGGCTGTCCTGCCCGGGGGTCCTGCACAGAGTCCAGCGTCACCTCCTGCAGTGGGCCAAGTGTTGACTCCCACACCTGCTTCTGTACTACTGGCTAATGAAGGTCTTTAACTCCCACAGTTTTTATTACCTTTTGCAGATGTTGCTCGGAACAGATGGCATTCAGAACACCTGTCCTGTTTATCTGCCAACCCCAAGTAGAGTGGCAGGGAGAGCATTTGAGATCTGTGGGTACTGAAGCACTTGAGGTGAGGGGTTGGGTGTGCCATGCAGTCAGACAGCAGCACAGGCTGAATGGGGTCACTAAGCCACAGAGTCTTCACTGCCCAGTAGGCAGGATGGAGGAAACCTATTGTAGTGGGCAGTCCTTTTCAGAAGATCTTCGCTGCTGAAGGAAGCTTCTGAACAGTAGCTGTGCCCTGTCTTAGCTGGGGACCCAGGGTGGACAGGCACAGGAAAGTCCCGGTGCTTCAGCAGCATTTCTCTCTTCTGCACCATGAGAATTTGAGGGCAAACTGCAAAAGGAGAGGTTTATAGACTCCAGCTCTGTAGTGTTCTTCACCTTTTCAGTTTTCCATAGCACTAGGGTTCTGACAAGAGGACACCCACTTTCAGGCTTGTTAGCTTCTGAAGCTACAGTGCATCACACCTTAACAATCCTAATGCAGGCTGCTGGCCTGTGGGCGCCTGCGTATCCATCACCTCATTCTAGCGATCCTGGGAATCTTCTTGAAGCCTCCCCAGGGGATCTAGAGCCAAAGCTTTTGCAGCTCTTTGGGACCCACAATTGGGTGGGGAGATGGCAGAGTGAGAGACACATACAAGAGGATATGTAATTTGACAAGGGCAGGTTCTTTGCAAGAATTCTCCAGCCCAGCACATGGCCTCTGGCTGAGTAATGGCAGTTTAAAAGCAAGATATGTCTTTCCCTTTGTGCCCTGCAATCTGCTTCACATTTTGCTAGATGCCACAGTCTTCTTGGGGGTGGGTGCCTACTTGTAGGCAAGGCAGGCTGTGCAGGGACCACTGGAATGAGGTCAGTGTCCAGATGCTGGGCTGTCGGGAGAGAACAGGGCTGCACACCTGCAGCCTTTTGGCTCTACTCATGCCCTTGCTTAACTCGGGGCCCAAGTGGGAATGCTGATGAGCCAGGTGCAGGCCAGGTCCTGACCCAAACAAGTTCGATTGAAAGGAGTAGCGGAAGCTCATAGAGAAAAAAGAGAATCCTTTTACTGCATTTTGAAAGCAGTAAGTGTAGGTGGCTAGGGAGGTAAAGTAGCTGGGAGGCAGTGACAGGTTCAGACGAGGCTGCGTGTGCCTGGTGATGGGTGGAGTTCATGCTCAGGGATCAAGAAAGAGACTGTCAGGCACATGGGGACAAAAGCCTTCTTTCCCTGGGATGGGGGAAGAGCAGGATTTGAGTGTAGGCAAGGAAGAAGTCGAGCAAGTGTCTCAGAGTCTTTGCAGGAATAATATTCATATGCAAATCAGGAGCAAAGGAAACTGAGTCCTCACTTCACACCTGTCTTTGACTTTGGGCATGCTACTATGAATTATATAGATCTGCATTTTTTTATCCACAGTTCCTGGCTCAGAACTCCGACCTACCCTGTCGTTGCAGCTGTGTCCTGCTCCATACCCTGGAGGAGGATGCTGCAGGGAAGCCAGGAGAAATCTAGGTGCAGTCGTGCCTGTGAGGTGAGGTGCACACACCCCGAGGACAGGGCACGGGGCTTTGGCACAGCTGAGCCCATGGACCTCCTGGAGAGGCTGCCAGGGACAGCACGGAGCTCCATGCACTCCACAGGTGCATCACTTCATCTGGAGCTTTTACAGTGCCTTTTCCCATCAATTGGTAAATGAAAATGTTTCCATGTTATATGAGTCACTCAACAAACTGAGGAAGCTCAGGAGGGGGCCATGGGAACCCTGATGTGTTAGTCAGCTTTCTGGTACTGTGACAAGCCCCTGAGGTCAACCAACTTTAGAGAAAGAAAAGATGATTTTCAGTGTTTTGGGGATTTACCTCCTTGCTTTGGGTGTGGGGGGGTGCGTGGTGGAGGGAAGCCGGTTACCTCATGATTGGGAATGAATGAGTTTAAAAAAAAAAAAAAGGAGACTAGGGAGCCAGTATCCCCTCCAAAGGGATGGCCCCAGTGGTCTCATTCCTTCCGCTGGGCCCCACCTCTTAAGGATTCTGCCACCTAGCACCAGGCTGGTGACCGAGCCTTAGCACATGGGCCCGTGGGGTTCACTGTCCAACTGAGTGGTCAGAAGCATGGGTGAGAAACCTGGGGCTGTGACTGCATCTGAAGTGGGGAGGGGCAGCCTTGGACTCTGAGACTGCAATGTGCAAGACCTGACATCACCTCTTGGTAGGCACTGTCAGGATTGAACCAGAGTGGAGGGTGCCAGCAGGCATCTGCTGCACAGCTGATCACTTGCTTGCTGGAAGAGAGAAATCCCCACATCTTAGATTTTTCCTTTTCTATAATCACTCTTGTGAAAGTCCCAGATAAGAGCAGGGCATCTTTGGAGTGCAGCCTGGCAGGGTGAAGCAAGGCTGACTAAGGAGCACGCACACCTCTGGGGTCTGCCCAAGGGGCTGTAGGGCTCTTGCCCTTGGTCCATCAGTTGAGTTGACACATTTTCCCAGAGAATTTCGTCACGAGTTCAAGGAGGGCCCATTCAGTTTCTGGTTCTCTGTCCTACAGATGGCTGCGTTGGATTGACGATAACACTCATGTTTCTCATTGCTAGTTACTCCCAGTCCACATGGCTCTGATTCCTGCTTGTCAGGCCGAGTTGAATGGTGCCAAGTGCACACACACACACACACACACACACACACATAGACTGCAGCCCAGCCCCATCTTGAGCCAGAAGCAGGCCACTCCCTCTTTCTGAGCCTCCGTGTGTCACTGCAGGGGGTTAGACACAGTGAGTGATGCCTCCCCCTGACAACATCTTAAGGGACAAGGACTAAAATTACCTCCCTCCTGCTCCCACCCCACCCCCACTTCCACACTGCCATCAGCACACCTTCCATTCTTGGACAGGCTGTTATTAGCTTCCCTTTGTCAACTGCATGTCTGCGAAGCACTTCAAGGTAATAATAAAGACAGCAGTAATAACTTGGACTCATAGAAGGCCTTGCTTTCAGGGCTCTTCTACCCCTATTATCTCATTTTAAACAGCCAGATGATGCCACTAACCGGCCACAGGTGTGCTTTCCTCCTTAGTAGGCTGCAGTGAAGAAAGCTGGAAAGGGGCCTCAGAAGTTCCTCCCAGAGCCCCAGCTCCCTTTGTGGCCTCTTGCAATGGCTCCTCTGTTGCCTTTACTTTGGAGGGTCCTAAGCAGGTGTGGAGGACCACCTGGACAACTCTCCTTGAAAGGATGGCAGTTGTCTTCATTTTGGCTAAACCTGGCCCTATTTCCATGTACTGATATGCACAGAGCTGACTATTCCTTGTCCCCTCTATTGGCTTTAAGCAATGCAAATTGGTCTGCCCCAGCTGCTGTTGTGTAGTCTTTGAAGCAAGGTGACAGTGAGTGATGTCCCAACCCATATCTCCCAAGAGGCATGTGTGAGCCCGGCGGGAGAAAGAACCAGCAGGCTCCATGCTGTTGGCTGGGAACGAGCCTTGAGATAAGAGGTTGAGACTTCCCAGGGCATAAAAGATTACCCATCAGAGCTGAAGCACCAACCCCAAAACATTAGACACTACCTCGAGCTGTGTTATGCAGAGTACTCCTGCATATCCCTCTCTCTCTGCATATTGCAGAGGTGATTTCAGGCCTTCTACCTAGTTCAGCTTCTGGCTTTCACATACTTTCCACCATTCTCACAGTCACTCATCCCTGAGCCACTCCCCTCTTTACAAATTAATAAAATCAGGGTTCAGCCCTGGGTCAGGGCCTTTGTTCCTGTTAGCCATCACCCTAGCTGGACTTAGGACCCTCTTGGCTGCCCACCATCTCAGATGTGTAATTGTGCCTTTATTTATTGTGTAATTGTGTAATTGTGTATTGTGTATTGTGTAATTGTGCAGTGAAAGAGGTAGATTGGAATTAACTCACTAGAATTCCAATGACTTTCCTTTGGGATTACAAATATAAACTTCACCAACTGCAACAAGGGCTGGGAAAGGTTTTCAATAGCAAGAGCCAGCCAGAGCGGGTCTCCCTCATAGAATTTAAGGTGGCTTTAGATCAGCGCCCCGACCCATGAGACACTGGGGTCCCCTGTGGCAGGACAGCAGCCACTTTTGTGAAGGTGGCTGTGCTCGCTCTCTTGGCAGCTCCAGCTTTGTTTCCTTTTGCTTACCTCCAGTGGTGCCATAACTAGCTAAGGTCTGGGCGAAGGTAAATTTTTGGTTAACTCATCCCTCTCCTACACCTTTCTATATGCCCACCTGCTCCTGAGGGAATTTCTGCTGCCCTGAGTGCTCCGCCTCTCTCTTTCTTTCCAACGTCATTGCTGATGTCTGTGCTGTGACATCTACAGGGCAGGAGGAGGCTGGTGGACAGTCACCGTGCCAGTCCCATGGAGGGCCATGTCAGCACACGTCCTCTTTGGCTGGGACACCTTTTTCTTCCCTTCTGCAGCTGACTTAGCTTCTCTCTGGCCATCTATCCTGTCCTTCAGGGCCTGTCCAGGCCATTTTTCCAGGTCCCCTCTCAGTTTCCTGCTCAGACCCTCTCAGACTCAGCCCTTCCTGGAGGATGGAGAATTTGGGTAGTAATGTCAGGTTCTCTTCTGGGGTTGGCAGAGAGACTCTGGGGTGACTCTCCGTTAATTTTAGTCAGGGTTTATCCAAATCCGTATGCCTTTGATGTAAAACTCAAGGTCTGCTCATTGTCCTGTATTTATGAGGCACCTGTGGTGTGCTCAGCACAGGGCAGGAGGGACAGACAGGGACAAAGGAAGGCTCAAGAAGGAAAGAGGTGTTGTTTGTTTTTATATGACCTGTTGGGGACCTGTGATTAACACTAACACAGTTATGAATGCACATAATTTCATTTTTATTTAAAAGCATTTTATCATAACTTCGTTTTTCTTCACCACCCCTAAGCCCAGCCCTGATGGGCCTAGGTGCAGAACGGCCATGGGTGGTGATTTTGTTCACAGGGGTTCACTGCAGGCTTCATATCTCCCTAAGGTCCTGTGTTGTCTTAAACTATGGGGAGCTCTTGCTGTACTCTATGCAAACCTGTGCTGGCATACATATAAGAATAACATGCTAAATTATTTTCCTTGGAGTAAAATGGATTTGTCTTTCATCTTGCAGATTTTGACTTTCTGAGCTGGGTGCGGTGGTGCACACCTGTAATCCCAGCTCCTCAAGTTTGAGGCCAGTAAGGGCTACTTAGTGACTTAGTGAGACACTATCTCAAAATAAAAAGGACTGGGGATGTGTGTGGCTAAGTGGGAGACCTGCTGCCTGATATTCGCCAGGCCCTGGTGTTCAACCTCCAGAACCACAAGTAACAAAACAAAGAAACAAAAACAACAGCAACAAAAAGCCTTTTGAATTTAGAGAGGATTATTGTTCAAGCCAAATCTAGTGTGTGTATATATGGGTGTGGAGGGGAGCTGTTCTTAAATAGATTTGTGCTTCACCTGAAAGGTTGAGTGCCCAAGAGTCATAGACTTGATCTTATCCAGGTAGAGTGGCTCATCTCCCACAGGACCTGGCATGTCTGTGAAATGGGCACCACGTAACTACTTTACAGTACTGCTGAGTGGATTGACGTGCAGTGGACTGAACAGTAGCCTCTCAAGTTATCAGATCCTTATCCCTAGAACTTGAAAACTTTACTTTTTTGGGAGGGAAAGGATCTTTGCAGATGCAATTAAGTTAAGGACCCTGGGATGGGGAGATGATCCTGGATTGTCCGTGTGTGCCCTAATGTCATCACACGTCGGTTAGAGCACAGAGAGTACATGCTTAGCATGAGTGAGGCCCTGCATTTGAACACACATACACAGATTCTGGCCCTAAATGTTGGAGTGATATGGCCACGAGCCAAGGAATGCTCATTTGCTACTTTGTGGATTCTTCACCAGAGCTTCCAGCAGTTTGATTTCAGCCTAGGGATACTGACTACCAATGTCTGGACTCTAGAACTGTGAAAGAATAAATTTCTGTTGCTTTAAATCTCCAAATTCCTGGTAATATATTACAGCAGTCATACGAGACAGTATACAATATAATATGTAAATCCAATAGCTCTGTACTGGACACAGATGTTGGTTTCAATGACCATTCACTTCCTGGGTGCTTTTGGTAAATTACTTAATCTCAGTTTAAGACTTAGTTTTTTTGTTTTTTTGTTTTTTTTTTACCCATAAAATGGTAATAATAGCAGCTATTTCATAGGGTTGTTGTGAAGATGAACTGAGAAAATGCTTACAACAGATCAGACCCTGCTGACGTTGGTACTGTGGATATTCTGGCTTGGGTCACTGTTTCTTGACGGGACTGTGCTGGTCATCATGGACTGTCTACAGCATCACAGGCCTTACTCTAGGTCAGTAGTATCTCTTACTGTGGATGTGATGGTTGATTGATTGTATCAATTTAAGTAAATTATGCCCAACTAACTTGGCTCAGTGTAGTTCTGGGTGTGGAAAGACCCACCCTAGGGAGGGTTATCCCCAGAAGGCTATGAAAAGGGAGATGAAGAAGGAAGGCTGCTTCTGTTTCTCTGGAGGAGCTCCAGTCTTTGCTTTCACGTTGGGCATCATGTTCTGGCTTCCAGCCCAGACCTTTTAGCCTCTTGATACGAACTCTCATGGGAGCTCCAGGCCTGCAACAGGATCCTTCAGATCTCTAAAGTGCAGCCTTTTTGCACTCTTCCACATCTGACTCTGTGGGTTTAAGTGAAGCTTGTACATTTTTTTTTGGTACCGGGGTTGAACTAACAACTTCGTACCTACCAGGCAGGCACTCAGGCCACTGAACTAAACCCCTGGCCCTGTTTTTTGAGACAGGGTCTCACTATGCAGTTCAGGCTGGCTTTGAAATCATTTTGTAGCCCAGGCTGGTCTCAAACTCACAAGGATCCTCCTGCCTCAGCCTCCAGAGTGCTGGGATTAAAGGCATGCGCCACCACACCCAGCTTAAATTTGTAAATTCTTATGTATTTGTATATCTTCCATTATATCTGTTTCTCTAGTGGCACTGACTAATACAATGGGTGGCAGTGAGAAAATGGCTCCAGACATTGCCACACGTTTCCTAGGGACAAAATCAGCCCTGAAACCGCTTGTGGTAGACTCTAGCTGATAGAAGGTACCTAGCAGATGGTGGTTACTATTGTTTACTAAATGAATACATTGCACATGGTGGCAGCAGACCATGGTGGGTAAGAGCTTGGGCCCAGGCCTCAGGTTGCTTGGCTTTTAATCCAGCTCTACACTTTCCAGTTTTGTTACCCTGGGCACATTTTGTAACATCTCTGTGCCCCAGGTACTCATTTTGTAAAAAAGGAAATATAGTAAGTGTCTTGGTTACTTTTCTCTTGTTGTTGAGACAAAATACCTGATGCCCAAAATGAAGGAAGGAAAGGTTTATTTAGCTTAGTTTTTGGAGGTTTCAGTCCATACTCAGCCAGCTCCAAGGCAGGGTGGTGTGGCTAAATGGCAGCCATTCATGATGGCCACAACCAACAAGAGCAAAAAGGGCAAAGGGGAAGAGCACACTTTCTTTCCTCCCTTATATTTTATGCCAGCTCCCCACCCCTGGGCGGGTGCAGCACTCACAATGCCAATCTTAGCACCAGACAACGAGCCAATCACAAACACTAGACTCAGTCGCCTCCATGACTGCATGAGGCTTTGTGGGAACATTTAAGCAAATCACAACAGTAAGATTTACTAGGCTGGGGATGTAGCTCAGTGGCATAAGTGCCTGCCTGGCAAGTGTGAGGTCATGAGTTTGATCCCCATTGGCTTATTATAAAGATTAGATAGTTGATCCTGGTAAAGCATTGCAGTTAGTATTTGCCATATTGTAAACCTCAATGATAACCTCTGCTGTTACTATTGCTGTTTACTGCCTCATGATAAATAGGTGGAAATCATGAGGTGGCATGGATGAGGCATACAGCCTTGGGTGGCAGCCCTCCCTCAGCTTCCTCTCCAGCCCAGCTCTGCAGGAAGCCTGTCCAACTGCCCCCATCCTAGCAGCTCCTCATGGC
The DNA here is from genome assembly GCA_004363535.1 of Dasyprocta punctata. Taxonomy (NCBI): domain Eukaryota; kingdom Metazoa; phylum Chordata; class Mammalia; order Rodentia; family Dasyproctidae; genus Dasyprocta; species Dasyprocta punctata. Next base: position 19,411 of record RJWM01021807.1, read on the forward strand.
AGCTCACTGTAATTATAGTATCATTTTTGTGTGGCCTGGCCATCCTATATGGAGTTATGATCCTATCTTCTGTAGAGATAGAGCACTGGTGTCTGTGAGGATGTGAGGGTCCACACAAGCCAGGAGGCTCGAACTCCATGATTAATTATAAGGGTAAAGACATTCAGGACCCGTGGTGGGGCATTGATCCTTAGTTCCTGCTGCCCAGTGCCTCAGAAGCCAGGAGGAGAGCAGACAAGTCCATGCAGACTGGCACTTGCTGCACCACAGACTATAGGTGCTCTAGCAGAGGCAGGGGTGTTTGGCATGCAGTTGGGAAAATTGTGACATCATTCTGCAGGCTTGTATCAGTCAGCTCTCCATTTCTATAAGGAAATACTTGAGGCAATCAACTTATAAGGCAAAAAGTTTTGTTTGAGCTCATAGTTGTGGAGGTTCTGGTGTAAGATCAGGTGGCCCTGTTGCTTTTGGCCTTTGGCAAGGGTGGCACATCAGGGCAGGAGTGAATGGAGGAGCAAAATACTTAGAGCATGAGTCAGGCAGCAAAGAGAGAAAAAAAAATCCTGGGGTCTCCTTTCAAGGCAACAAACCCTCCAGTGACCTCAGGACCTCTGCTAGGCCTCAGTGCTCAAAGATTCACTGTGTCCCAATGGGACCATGTGCCGTAGAGGACACTCATCCAAACCACAGCAGTACTTCAAAAACAGAGGGCTGAACATTTTGATTTCTCTCCCTTCTACTAAAAAGCAGTCCTGGAGAGGCAGTCCAGGGTTGACAGACTGCACAACCCAGCTATGGGGCCCCAGTCTAGGGCTGCCAGAAAGGGAGGGATGGAGACAGGTGTACCCTCCTTTCATACAGGACGTGCCTGAAGTCTCACCAACACATCCTCACTCCTCATGGACAACGGTAGTCACAAAGTGTGCACCTACCCAAAGCTGGGTTGGAGCTGTCAGCTAAGTATATCGCTAGAAACCCTCAGAATTGGCATTCTGGGCCAGGGGTGGTAACACACAGCTGTGAACTCTGCACTTGGAGGCTAAGTCAGGAGGTTTGTGGCTTCAAGGCCAGCCTGGGTTACATAAGAAGTTTCAGGTGGGCCAGGGCTTCACAGTGAGACCTTGTCCCTAAAAACAGTCACAACCAACACAACAAATTAGAAATCTTAGTAAGAAAAGGGGAATGGATGTAGGGATAGTTAATCCACAGATTAGTTGGGTAAATGTTCTAAGAAGGAAACAGTTTCCCCTACTAAATACATGGTTTGACAAGAATTCCAAAGTCCAACATTATAAATCAAAAGAGGTACATTTAGGAGATAATTTGGGAGCAGGTAACACCAAGCTGTTGCTATATTTCTCCAACAGGCCTTTATGAATCAAATATTTCCCTAGTGAACTCGCAAATCTAAGTCAGGTTGACACTTGATCCAAGTATCTCTTTTTTTAGCACTAATTCTGACTCTAGTAATGATTCAATAATAAATTCTAATTTTTTTTTGTACTGGGATGGAACTCATAACCTCATGCTTACCAGGTAGGTGCTTGAACTACTGAGCTAAATCATCGGCCCCGTAAACTTTAATCTTTACTTTAAATCATGCTCTATGGTGGACCTGGACCAGATGTAGTTCTACACTCTCTCCTGTAACATTAATCTTATTGTTACCCTAGGCAAGGGTCCTTAAACCTAATCAGCTTTAAACTTACCCATTACCATAACCCCAACTCTAACCCTAATGCCAACCCTAACTCAGCCTTAATCCTTACCCTCTGTAGCCCACATTCTAACCATAACCTTACATCGACCATAATTTATGTTTGTTCTCCATCTCTGTGACAAAATACCTGAGGTAAATATCTTAGAAGGAGGAAAGGTGTTCTTTGGCTATGATTTCAATCCATAATTGGTTGGGTCTGTAGCAAGGCAGCACACTGTGGTGGGAGTATGTGGCAGAGAAGTCCACTCAGTTCATGTTGTCTGGAAAGTGATGAGTGAGATAGAAAGAAGCCAGGGTCCCCATATCCCCTTCCAGGGTACACACCCAATGTCCACCTTTCTTCCACTTGGCCCCACCTCTTAAAGAGCGGCACAGGCTGTGACCAAGCCTTCCACATGCCTTTGGGGAACATTTAAAACACAAACCATCCCTAACCTACCTTCACTATGAACCCCAACTCTACCCAATTTTAACCTAGCTCTTATCTGTTCTCTGATTTTAACCCTGATTCTAAATTTAACTCTATTCCCTCTCCTAACCTTAATTCTCACTTAAATCCCAAACCCCATCACAATTTTGACTACAACCCAGATCCCAAGCCTAACGCTAAACTTCTAATCCTATCCTCTCTACCAACTCAACTTTCCCTGTATAGGCGGGCTGGCAGGACAGAGAGTGAGTGGCCATTTGGCTGGTGGGGAGAATCCAGGCCATCAGCCTGGTGTATGTGGCCTGCTTGGTTCTCTGGGCAGCAGAGCTGTGGCAGGGACACTGTCTCTGCAGACCAGGGCCCAACAGCCTGCCTGAGCACTGCTGGGTGTTGCTCTGTAGGTGGCACAACCTCAGGATGGTAGTTCGCCAACTGAGCATTCACATCGAGTTTAAATACAATTGTAGCAAATTGTGCTGATTTCTACATGCTTGGATTTAGTAGTTTTTGAATTCATCTTCTAAATGTATGTAAATTATCCACTGTGTCCCTGAATCCAGCGGTTTTGTTAAAAGGACTGTGATTTTTCCTAAGAGGCCTGTAATTTTTGTAGGAGGGCTTTACAGTATCTACCACAAGCACTAAGTAGCTGGGCATGCACCCAACTGGAGACTCAAGTGCGGCATGAAAGAGCATTAGCAAAATTCACAGGAACAAAGAGCACTTTTGAGAGGGCAGAAGAAAAGCAATAGATGGTCTCGATTCTATGTAATTCAGCAAATGAGTTTTGGGGACATGTCAGGCATGAGAACTGTCACCGTGGGAAGTCAAATATGAGAAAGCTTGGGAACCCGGGGAGGGACAGCAAGCCCAAGACAGGAATTCCTGCCCACTGCCTCTGCCTTCTGCCTCAACGTTACAGCATCAGACGGGTGACTCTCTCCTGTGTGACCAGGGTCCTGCAATAAAGAAAACACATCCACAGACATTTTGAACAGCGTTAGGAGGTGGGAGGAGGGAAGCTGAGGCACTGGGACCCATACAGGGTGACTGCTCTATCAGTTCCCACTGTTGCTTGCTCTGCAAGGCCTTGCTTTCCTGGAATCCAAGGTGACTACAGGTTTAGGACAAGGACTAGAGATTTCTAGATACCTCGGGAACTGAAATCATAAAAGCTGGAAATTAGATGTCCCTGAAAATCCTAAAAATGACTTTATTCTTATCTTGGTGTCCCCAGTCTTGAAGGGAAATGAACTAGGATAGGTCAATTTAGGAACAATGAACGCTGAGTGTGGACTCTCCTTAAGTGATGAACAGGCTGCCTGTAAACTGAACAGGGACCCGACCTGGAGTTTAAAGGAGAAAGACACAGAGCTGATGGCAGGCTGCCAGCTTCATCCTGCTTTCAGTTACCCATGGGACAGCTGTTAAATTATGAGGCTCATCTTAGAGCCAGGCGGTTGAAGAAGAACTTCCAGGTGGAGCTGCGGTTGTGGGAGACTGCAGTGCTTGCCACACAGCTGGGAGAGGCTGTAAAGATGTGCCCAGCTTGTGCTCTCCTCAGCGGTGAGGTGCTGAACCTGGCTCATGGTTTCTGAGGGAGGCCCTGTCTTAGGCAGCTCTTTTTAGCTCCAATGTCATGTTGGCTGTTGGGACTCTCATGGTGGGAGTGTTTGCATCACAGAAATGTGACAAATCAGGATGCTTTTCTCTGGAGGCCTTGACCGATCAATGTTCACGCATACACTTCCAGCTTCTCACACTCTCATCTCCTCTTTCTGCTTCTCATTGGCTGAATCCAGTAGGAAGTCAGTGGGCAAAGGAGCCTGGGGGAGAGTCACTGTGGCTCAGACTTTGGGGACAAGTAAAGAGTAGGGACAGTGGGAGGAGAATGGGAGGGAAGGGCAGAAAGAGTAACCAGAGCACCTCCCTGTCACATTTTATCCCCTTACCTTGCTTAATTCTTTCTTATTTTTATTTTATTTATTTATTTTCCAGGAAAGCATTTTTTAAATTCAAGTAACTGCAAATAGGAAACCAGCAGGGGCGCCCTAAGCTGGGATGAATAATGGCCACCCTTCCCGACAGAACAGGGGGAGCTGGTGGCCCCTAAACGCTTCTGCGGTCAACACAGGCCCCTCCTCACTCTGCGGCAGCATCCTAGGGGCAGCACACCACCTTCCCGGGACTGGGGTGCTCTGCACCCAGTCTGGGCGCCTCCGGCCCGCATCTCCACACGTTGGGGAGGGAACAGGGCAGAACGGGAGGTGTTGAGGATGAACGGCTGACGCTGGTGGCAGCAGCAACGACAAATGTCTAAGAGTGAAACACTGAACAAAAGATGGAACCAGAGCCTTGGGGTGGGGTGGGGGCGGGGCGGCAGGGCGGGCTCCCAGTGTCAGCGCCCCATGGGGTCAGCAAACGCAGTGGAAGCAGGAAGGTGGGAGAAAGCCTGGCCACAGGGGCCTGGGTCTCCCCTGGGCAGCAGGTGACTGCCAGCTGTGCTCTTGGGTGTGGCACGGGAGGCAGGGCTTCCGGCTCTGACTTCTTCCTGTACCCCAGGGGAGTGTCCAACCTAGCGGTGGACTAGGAAGGCTGGGGAAAGCACAGGTGGGTGCGCCCTACCGGGTGGGACTGGCTGGGGTATTTAGGGGGCCACCCCTCACCCGCATTGGCCTCAGGGCCGCTGCCGTGAGCAGGGTGGGTTGTCAAGAGGGAGATGGAGCTAGGGCCCCTTAAGGCCAGGGGAGCTCTCCCAGGCCCCTACAAGGAAGGACGCCAGAGGGAGCCTCGAGGAACAGAGGGGCTGGCGGATGAGGGCCACAGGGTGCTGCTAAACTTGCTGTTCACCTTGTCCAGGAAGGCGAGCGTGCGCGGGCAGGGCTGCAGGTGATGAGCCTGAGCGAGCCGCCCCAACCCTGCCCGGCAGCCCACAGCGCTGGGTGTGCTGCAGTGTGTGGGGAGGGCGGGATGGGGCCCAGCTGTGCAGCCCCGGCAGGGAGGTGCCCCTCTGGGGAATGAGGGGCATTGCACCGTCACTGCGCCTCCTCGAGGACTCCCGCGAGACGCCCTCTTCTCCTGCCTTCTCCAGTTTATCTGGGTCTGCCCCGTGGTTTCCTCCCTAGAGCTGTGGTGGTTTTCCAGAACTTGGCAGCACCCTAGTTTTTGCTCTCTTTTGGTGGGTTCGAGGTCTCTTAGGTGTTGGCCTCCTACCAGCACTGGCCGCCCGGACTTACTGAGCCCGCTGGGCACAGCTTGTATGGCCTCCCCGGCCTCGCTTCTCAGTGCCGTCCTTTTCCTGCTTGGAAGCCAGGGGCTGGCTGGACTTTGAACTCGACTCGCTCATCTTCTGTCTTGGTTACTTTTCCCACCTTACTGGGACAAAACACCTGACACCCAAAATGAAGGAAGTAAGGATTTATTTAGCTCCCTGTTTGTGGAGGCTTCAGTCCATAATCAGCTGGCTCCAAGGCAGGGTGGCATGGCACAGGGGCAACATTTCAAGGCAGCAGCCAGAGCAAAAAGGGAGAACTACCCTCTTCTCCCACCTTATATGGTACACAAGCCACCCCCACCCAGGCAGTCTCCTTGCCCTCCTCTTTCACAGGATGAGAATATTTACATACTAAGGATCCTGGCTCCCTGCTGAGTTTCTCAATTAAACTTTTAAACTTCTCAAGTTGACACAGTGTATCAACCATAGCATCTTCCTTCTCTGTGGGGAGGTGGAGCTCTGGCTGGGATGACCTTCTTTGAGGAGCGCCAACACCAGAAATAACCTAGGCTTGGAGTCCCAATTAGAGCTGTTTAATTCTTTCTAAAAGAAAGTTAATTGCTAAAAGTTAATTGTTTGTTTTGAGACAGGGTCTTGCTATGTAGTTCAGGTAGCTTTGAACTCACTGTGTAGCCCAGGCTGACCTCAAACTCATGGCAATCCTCCTGCCTCAGCCTCCCAAGTGCTAGGATTACAGGCGTGTGCTGCCATACCCAGCTAAAAAATTACTTACCATCAGTCTCCCTTACTAGTATGGAAGTTCCATGGCAGAGGGGACCTTGCTTTCATCTCTAACATCTCTAGCTCTTGGAATAGTGTCTAACAGAATGCGGTGGCACAGCACTGGCTGTTTAAAGCCACACTACAAGGTGGAGTGTAAGTGGTTTAAGAAACAGAAGTTCGGGGTTCAGAGTGGGGTGAGTCCGTGTGGTATGAAGCTGCAGGTGCAGGAACATCTGAAGAGAGATGGTGACTCTTGAAATGTAGGGACTTGAAATGTAGGGAGTGGAGCATCTCTTGTGGAGGACAGCAGTCTGCTGGATGTCACTGGGAGACTAAGGGAAGAGAATGAATGTCAAAGGCAGAGCCTTAAAAAGGCAGCAGGAGAAGAGGGAGCCAGAGGAACAGAGGCTATCCCCCAGATAAAAAGGAGAATAGGCCAAGGTAAGGAATTGAAGGAAGAAATATTTCAGGGAGAGATGAGCGAAGCCAATGAGAATCAGCAGCTGGCCAACATGAACTAACGTGCCGAATGAAGAACAGGAGCTTGAGAGATAAGTGGCCTCCAGACCACATGATGGGGATAGGAATTACTTGTGACCAGTACAGAGCAGGGCAACAGGGTGTCCAGAAGCCAGATTCCACTGAGCGGAGCCTACTTTTAAAAGGGGTTATAACACAGTGTGAATGAACATTGAAAAACATTATGGTAGGTGAAAGGGACCAGTCATGAAAGACTGCAGTGTATGAGTAGTGTATGCTAGTGGTCAAAGGAGTTCCTTGTGGATGATTGAAATGGCCTACAATTGGTTGTGTTGATGCTTGCACAAGTCTGTGAATATACTACAGACCACCAAATTGTATGCCCTCCGGGGGTGAGTTGTATGGTACGAGGGTCATGGCTCACATGTTCTATTGCTGAAGGACTAATGACAAGGTAGTCTGTAGACACGAGCACATGCCCTGCTGTAAGCCACCATTGGCCCTCATTATTTTGTATGCCACAGTAAACACTGATACCTACCAGGTAAATGACAGCTCTTTCTTCTTGTCACACTGATTGTGAGATGCATCCCCAAGTCTGAGGGGTTAAAATGCGAGCTGCATGATTTAGAGTCAGTGTGCAGGGTGTGCTGGTGTGGGCAGAGGTGCTGGACCCAGGTGAAGAACAAAGCAGTTGTGAAAGTGTGAGCACCTGGGATGCCCCCAAGTGTGCTGCCAGCACTGTGAGTCTCCACATATCCCTTCCACCCTGTCCCTTCCTCGTCTCCTTGCCTGAGTGGGGGCCACCATCCTGTCTTCTAAAATGTGGTACAGTATGCGTGGCGCATAGTTGGCTGTTTTAACCTGTGCAGGGTGCATTGACAGTGCGTGCAGGCCGCTGGGCAGCCCTTACCAGAACGCTTCATCCTACTAAACTGAAATACTGTGTCCATTCAATACCTCTCCCTGAGCCTTTACTCTCCTTCCTGTCTCTGGAAATCTGACGACTCTAGCTACCTCTTCTGTAAGGACTCAGTTTAATGTGACTGCAGCCATCTCAAGTCATGACCACGGTCGCTGTTGTCACCACCATCAGCTTTTCCTACAGTTTTCCAGCAATCCATGACTAGAGACAAACATTTAGAGTGGCACAGGGAGCATTACAATGGGCCTTGGCGCCAGGAATGTGTCTGACTCTGATATTAGCTTGAGATAAACCAGGGACTTCTGGCTTGGATGAGTAACTTGTCGTGACCAACATATACAGCGCTCATTCTGACTCAACTGGCAGGATTCCACTTGATGTTGTTGCTGCCCAGGACCACACTTCTGTTAGTAAATCCTCCAACTGTTTGTGCCTGGGGCAGTCCGAGATCTGTCTGCCTCTCTGACTTTGGTGTCATGGCGCATGGGGTCAATCCTTGCCTCCTGGGGTCGGGCTGCTCCAGAATACCGTGTGCATGGGCTCACATGGTAGTCCCTTGGTGTCTACCTTATTTCATACAGTAAGAAGCCTTCACCATGGCTTGTCAGTGTTGTAACATGTGTTAGTTCTCTTCCTTTCCAAGGCCGAATGGTATTCTATGGTAGGTATACATGGTATTTTGTTTATTCACTCAAATGGTGATTGTCTTGGTTACTTTCTTCTCATTGCTGGGACAAAATACCCAACACCCAGAGTTAAGGGGGGAAAAGTTTATTTAGCTCATCGTTTGTGGAATTTTCAGTCCATAATCAGCTGGCTCCAAGGCAGAGTACCATGGCACAGGGGCAACAGTTTAAGGCAGCAGAAAAAACCAAAAGCAGTAAGAGCAAAAAAAGCAGGGAGAACAAGCCTCTTTTCCTCCCTTATATTGTATGCAGGCTACCACCCCCTAGGGTGGGTGTAGCACTCACATCATCTCCCTGCACTCCTATTGCATAGGCTCAGAGTTTACAGTGAGGACCCTAGTCCTCTGCTGAGTCACTTAGTTAAAGTTCCAAAACTTCTCAAGTTGACACAATGAACAATATCCTAGAACCAAGGGCATGTCCTCTACACTAGGATGTAGAACTGCTGAGTTAAGTTACTCTTCTAAACTACTCAAGTTGATACAGTGTATCAACCATCACAGCCATGCCTGTTTGGGCTACTTGCATATGTTAGTTGCTGTGCACTTAGTGTACAAATACCTCTCTGAGACCCTGATTTCAATTCTTTTGTGTCCATATCTAGAAGTAGAATTGCTAAGGTCCTCGTGGTGCCATACTAGTGCTCCACCTAGCCTTCTGGGTCCTGGAGATTCCAACCCCCACCCAGTAAGGTGGAAGGTCCAGCAACACACTCTGGGAGTGAGCCCTCACTAGCTGCACAGAGGATTGAGCTCTGCCCAGTGCAATTCATCGGGGGAACACCCAGTCAGCCTCACAGGACACAGAGGTACCCAGCTCAGCCCAGACCAGAGCCCCAGAGCTGCTCATCAGGAAGTGGCCAGCATGGCTTCATGGCCTTGGAGAATTTGAGCTCTGTGCATTAGAACACAAGGCAAGAGCTCCATTGTTCAGGGGTGCGGTTGCGGCAGGCCCTAGAGGTTGCAAACTCCACCCAGCCAGGAGCAAGGCCCTGGCACTATATGCTGGGGCCACACTCAGGCTTGCCCCATCCTCCAGAGGCTCTGAACTCCTCACAGCCAGATAAAAAGGTTCTGGTGGTGCCACACTCCAGGGTGTGCTCCACCTAGCCACCTGGGTTCCGGAGTTTCTGAACTCCACCCAACCAGGCTGAAGGTCCAGTGACACACCCCAGGGGTGCATCTCTGCTAGCCACTTGGGTTGTGGAGGTTCTGAACACTACACAGCCAGGTTCTAGGCTCCGGCAACAAACTCCAGGGGTGTGACCCTGCTAACTACAGGGAGGATACAAACTTGTAGCCCAGTGTCCCAGAGCAACCCAACAAAGTACATCAGGGGAACACATGGCCAGCCTCACACACCACAGAGCACAAGGATCCAGCACCATAATCTGGCAGTGTGCCCTGGCTAGCCACAGCGATAGTGAAGGATTGAAGCTCTACCCAGCAAAGTGTTCCAGTGCAATCCATTGGGAGGCTGCCTACCCAGCCACACAGGTCCCAGAAGAAAATGACAAAATGAAAGACCAAGAGGCAGTCTCAATCTCCCAGCCCACTGAGAACAAACCCAAGAGACACTGAAATGGAAGACACTGGGAGTCACACAACTGAACTTTCTGAAATGATAGCTACTGAAGTAAAGAAACAACTCCATGAAGCTATAGAGAAACTCAAATCAGAAATAATCTCTCAGCTAAAAAATGAAATGACAATCATTATGAAAGAAATGCTGTGTGTATCTAAAGAAGATCAAGATAAAAAAATAGAAGAACATAAGCAAATGATGGAAACTTTGAATGAACAAAATGAGATGCAAATAGAATGCATGAAAGAGATTCAAAGGGAAATTCAGGAAATTAAAAATTCCATGGAAAGTTGGCAAAACCGCTTGAATGAAGCTGAAGATGGAGTCTCAGACCTTTAAGACAGCATGGAAGCTTACAACCACAAAAGAAAAGATCTCTTAAAAATAACAAGGAGAGCTCTACTGGGTCCCGCGATTCAGTGTGACTCAAGAATCAGCGCGACCCTCAGTGGAATGCCCGGCCAGCCTCGCAGGATACAGAGGTACGCAGCCCAGCCTAGATCAGCCCAGGACCCCAGAGCTGCTCACCAGGGACTGACCAACATAGCTGCAGGGACTTGGGCTCCCCCCATCAGAGTGCAGAGCGTGCGCGAGCTCCATACTTCAGTGGAGCGGCTTGTGCGTGTGGCATCCCAGAGCTCACAGACCCCCACCCAGCTGGGGTGCTCCCGGCACTGTAGGCCTGGGACTCGCCCAGGCTTGCCCTGGCACAGCTGTTGCTCTGAACTTGCAGACAGACCCAGGGTCCGGGCAGCGTCACACCAGGGTACACTCTGCCTAGCTCCCTGGGACCAGGAGGCCTTGACCCAAATCCAGTTAAGGTGGAGGCTCCACCTGCACACCCCGGGAGGCCACCCTCCCTTGCTGCGCGCAGGACCCGGCTCTGCTGGGTCCTGCATTGCAGCGCGACCCTCAGGGGAATGCCTGACCAGCCTTGCAGGACACAGAGCCACATAGGTTCTAGAAGAAAATGACAAAACGAAAGACCAAGAGGCAGTCTCAGTTCCCCAGCCCACAAAGAACAAACCCAAGAGACACTAAAATGGAAGACAGTGGGAGTCACACAAATGGACTTTCTGAAATGATAGAAAATGCAATAAAGAAACAGCTTGATGAAGCTATAGAGAAATTCAAATCAGAAATAATCTCTCAGCTAAAAAATGAAATGAGAATCATTATTAAAGAAATGTGTGTATCTAATGAAGAGCAAGATAAAAAAATAGAAGAACTTAAGAAAATGATTGAAACCGTGAATGAACATATAAGACACAAACAGAATGCATGAAACAGATGCAAAGGGAAATTCAGGAAATGAAAAACTCCATAGAAAGTTTGAAAAACCGCTTAAATGAAGCTGAAGACAAAATCTCAGATCTTGAAGACAGCATGGGAGATCATGGCCACGAAAGAAAAGATCTCCTAAAAATAGTAAGGAACCAAGAAACAACAATTGAACAGCTGCAAGATGATGCCAAGAGAAATAACATAAGATTAATAGCCATAAATGAAAAAGCAGGAGTCAATACTAATGACCTGCGAAGACTATTCACAGAAATAATAGCAGAAAACTTTCCAAACATGGGAAGAGAATCTGAAATACCGGTAACTGAGGCATACAGAACCCCAATTAACCACAACCAAAATAAATCCTCACCCAGACCTATAATAATAAGGGTATCAGAAATACAGCACAAGAACAAAATACTAAAAGCTGTCAGAGAAAAGAAACAGATCACCTATGAAGGAAAGCCTATCAGAATCACGGCAGACTTCTCAACACAAACCTTTAAGTCAAGAAGAGCTTGGAGTGAAGTATTTCAAATCCTGAAAGAAAATAACTTTCAACCCCGATTGATGTACCCTGCAAAACTATCCTTAAAAATTGATGGAGAAATAGAATACTTTCATGACAAAGAAGAACTGAAGAAATTTATGGCCACCAAACCAACACTACAAAGAGTGCTGAAAGACACTCTAGAAAGAGACAAAGATAGCCACAATCTTAAGAACAACAACAAAAAGAAATCACTAAGCAGGGCAAGTAATTAAACAGAAAATGTAGAAAACCAACAACAAAAAGATATCATGACAGGGATGAGCCAGTATGTATCAGTTATATCAATCAATGTAAATGGTCTCAACTCACCAATAAAAAGAAACAAACTAACAGAGTGGGTTAAGAAACAAAATCTAACAATATGCTGTGTACAAGAAACACATTTCATTCAAAAGGAAATTCACAGACTAAAAATCAAAGGCTGGAAAACAATACTCCATACAACAGGAACCCAGAAAAAAGCAGGGGTAGCTATTATGTTTGCAGACAATGCAAACTTCAAATCGAGAATGATCAAAAGAGATAAAGAAGGTCACTACATACTTGTTAGGGGAAAACTTCAAGAGGAAGAGATCACAATCATAAATATATATGCACCGAATATGGGAGCACCCAACTATGTAAGACAATTCTTAATAGACATGAAAAACCAAACAAACAATAATACAGTTATAACAGGGGACCTTAACACCCCATTGTCACAGAGAGATAGATCAACCAAACAAAAAATCAGCAAAGAAATAGCAGAACTGAATCAAGCTTGTAAACAAATGGACCTAGTAGATTATACCGAGTATTCCACCCATTAACATCAGAATACACATTCTTCTCAGCTGCACATGGGTCATTCTCTAAAATAGATCATATACTGGTCCACAAAACAAGCTTAAGTAAATGCAAATGAACTGAAATAATTCCATGCATATTATCTCACCACAACACAGTAAAATTGGAAATGAATGACAAAAAAACCTACAATAAATGCATAAACACATGGAAATTAAATAACACCCTCCTAAATAACCAATGGGTCACAGAAGAAGTTAAAGAAGAAATTAAACAGTATCTACAATTGAATGAAAATGCAAATACAAATTACTGGAACCTGTGGGATACAATGAAAGCAGTCCTCAGAGGGAAATTTATAGCACTAAACTCTCATATCAGAAAAACGGAAAGAACACACATAAACAACCTAATGATGCACCTCAAACTTCTAGAAAAAGAAGAGCACGTCAAGTCCAAAGCCCAAAGAAGGGAGGAAATTACAAAGATCAGAGCAGAAATTAATGCAATTGAAACTAAGAAAACAATACAAAGAATCAATGAATCAAAGAGTTGGTTCTTTGAAAGAGTAAATAAAATTGATAAACCCCAAACCAACCTTATCAAGAAGAGGAAAGAAAAAATTCAGATCCATACAATAAGAAATGAAAAGGGTGAAATCACTACAGACCCGGTGCAAATACAGAAGATCATCAACACCTACTTCAAAAACCTTTACTCACATAGATTCGATAACACAGAAGAAATGGACAGATTCCTAGAAACCTATGAATTACCAAAGCTGAATCAAGAAGATGTAAAGCTACTGAATAACCCAATTTCAGCTAATGAAATTGAAAATGTAATTAAGACCCTACCAACAAAGAAAAGCCCGGGACCTGATGGATTCACTGCTGAATTCTATAAGAAATTTAGGGAAGACTTAATGCCAACACTCCTCAAACTCTTCAATGAAGTCGAAAGGAAAGCAAGTCTCCCTAACTCATTCCTGGAAACAAGTATTATCCTAATACCAAAACCAGAGAAAGACCCAACCAAAAAAGAAAATTACAGGCCAATCTCCCTAATGAACATAGATGCAAAAATCCTCAATAAAATACTGATAAATAGAATACAGCAAGTTATCAGAAAGATTATACACCACAATCAAGTGGGATTCATCCCAGGAATGCAGGGATGGTTCAACATATGGAAATCAATACATGTAATACACCATATCAACAGGACCAAGGACAAGAATCACATGATCATCTCAAAAGATGCAGAAAAAGCTTTCGACAAAATCCAACACCCATTCATGATAAAAACCCTACAGAAAATTGGAATAGATGATCTCTACCTCAACCTGATAAAAGCCATATATCATAAACCAATAGCCAACATCTTACTAAATGGAGAAAAACTGAAAACTTTCAACCTAAAATCAAGAACAAGACAAGGATGTCCATTATCACCACTCCTATTCAATATAGTTCTGGAAATATTAGGCAGAGCAATTAGACAAGAGAAAGAAATAAAGGGAATAAGGATAGGAAAGGAAGAAGTGAAATTATCATTATTTGTAGATGATATGATACTCTACATAGAAGACCCCCAAAAATCCATTAGAAGACTTTTAGAAGTAATAACTAAATTTAGTAATGTAGTTGGATACAAGGTGAACACTCAAAAATCAAAAGCATTCCTATACACAAACAACAAAGTCACTGAGAGAGAAATAAGGGAAATCACACGCCTCACTATAATATCCAAAAAAATGAAATAGTTAGGAATCAATCTAACAAAGGAAGTAAAAGATCTATACAGTGAAAATTACGTTACTCTAAAGAAGGAAATTGAAGAAGATTTCAGAAAATGGAAAGATATTCCCTGTTCATGGATAGGAAGAATAAGATCATGAAAATGGCCGTTCTCCCAAAATTATTATGCAGATTTAATGCAATCTCAATCAAAATACCACTTGCATACCTCACAGAGCTAGAGAAAGCAATCCTGAAATTCATCTGGAACCAGAAAAGACCTAGAATAGCAAAGGCAATTCTAGGCAACTAAGGGAAGTCAGGAGGCATCACAATCCCCGACTTGAAACTATACTACAAAGCTACTGTGATAAATACAGCATGGTACTGGAATCAAAACAGGCCTGAAGATCAATGGAATAGAGTAGAAGACACAGCCACAACTACAAACACACTTAGCCACCTCATCTTTGACAAAGGGGCCAAACATGTACATTGGAAGAAAGACAGTTTCTTTAACAAATGGTGCTGGAAAAACTGACTTTGTACATGCCATAAACTAAAACTAGATCCATGCCTATCACCATGCACTAAAATAAAGTCAAAATGGATCAAAGATATGAATATAAAAACAGAGACACTAAACTTATTAGAAGACAGAGTAGGTAAAAACGTCGATGACATAGGAATAGGCAGAGAGTTCATGAACAAAAATCAGATTGCACAGGAAACACTTCCCACAATCAATACCTGGGATCTCATCCTACTAAAAAGCTTTTGCATGTCAAAGGAAATCTCCAACAGAGTGAAAAGAAAACCCATGAAGTGGGAAAATATCTTAGCCAATTGTCCATCAGACAAAGAACTTCTATCTAAAACATATAAAGAATTAAAAGAAATCATGCCCCTAAAATTCAAGGACCCAATCCAAAAATGGGCATCTGAGATGAATACACACTTCTCAGAGAAAGAAATACAAATGGCAAATAAATATATGAAAAAATGTTCAACATCAATGGTCATTCGGGAAATGCAAATTAAAACAACACTGAGATTCCATCTCACTCCAGAAAGAATGGCCAAGATTGAAAAATCAAATAAC
>RJWM01021808.1:0-34692 GCA_004363535.1 Dasyprocta punctata
TATATCTGTCAATATCCCCAACCCCTAGGAAGGTAATGATATGCAATATTGTAACTACTGCCAAACTTCAACCACCTCAGTGTGTAAACCTACAATGTTATCATATCAGATCTGTTGTTGTTGTTTGTCTGTCTTTTTTGACTTTTATTTCTAGCTTCTGTATCTATTTTCTCTTAAATAAAAAAAAAAAAAAAAAAAAGAAAAGTAACTAAGACAATCTTGTTAGAACTTCATTCTTCTGTTGGAGAAAATGGATTGACAATGCAGAGTTCACAGGGTTTGGGAGAATAGTGTTAAGTTTTTGACATTATAACAAGTTTGTTGTATTTATGAATAGGTACTGATGGCCTGATATCAGTTAGAAACCACAATTCTGTTATTATCTGGTGCACACATTAGAATTTAGTGGATGGGGTTGGATAGATGACAGGAGAGGGTCTAATTTGAGATACAGTGTGGATCTGGTACTTCTTAGCTTTGCATGAAGTGTGACCTTCAGATAAACCCAATTGAAGCAACTCAAGATCCATTTCTGTGATTCTGGGGGCAATACTGAAGACTTTCATGAAAGATCTTGAGTGACTGAACTGGTTATCACCTTAGTCCCACTGGCAATAAAGTAACAGTGGCAGAGATCAGGAAAATGGACTCATATAAAGCACACTTAGCTTTTCTCATCCTCTGCTGATTTCCTCTCTTGAACCTCAGTCACAGCTATTTTCAGCCTGTCTGAAAGATCACTGAATTGTCTTGAAACCAGTGCGTGGGGCAGTGGTGGTTATACACTCCAGGCCTTAACTTCAGACTGTCTCCATCCCAAGTCTCTTTTCAGTCAACAATGTATGAAGAACAAAATGGATTGCAAAGACACAGAGCCACTGTGCTTATACACAGATGGTGGTTCTCTTGGAAAGACTAATTAGGTTAAAGACAGAAATAGCCTAGGAAAAACACTCTTGAGAATGCCCCTTCTTTTCAACTAAGTCTGTTATCTCGGGGAGCTCTGTCCCCTCAAGGCAACTACTGCAAGACAAAGAGGGAGCCAAGGTAAAGCCCAGAGGGTGGGAAGTTAGATTTGCTTTCAAGTCTGAAAAGAAAGTTCCCCTGAGTTCACTCACCTCACTAAGATCACCTTTTGTCAGGGGTTTTCTGATCCTAATCAGTAATGAAAGGTGTACACCTGCCTGATGTGTCTGCTGTGAAGTGTGTATCTCAGGGCAGGTTTGTTCAACGGCAGCTTAAATCTTCATCCTCCCTCCATCCCATTGAGGTGAAGGAAAGTTCAATCTCACTATTGGAGGGCCCCTTTTCCCACAAGTTACCTAAGAATTGGGGGCATTCTATGAGCCCATAAATCCATTAGGATTTTCCCTGCTACCCTCACCATCCAAGTCGACATGGTTCTTTGAAAGGTGGTTGTGAAGCTGGACATGTCTGCTGATCCAGGGCTGGTGGTGTATAGGGAGTGAGGAGCAAGGGTGGGAAAGTCTTGTGTCTAGGCTGGAGTCCTATGCATGGTGGTGGTGGGGGGCTCTCCCACTATATTTCCTTAAGAATTTGTTTCTTTGAGATACCCTGATGTCCCCTGAACAGAAATCTCCTTCTTGCCTTCCAAGGCACTATTCACTCCCTCCTAAGTGCTCCCTAGTAGGTGCTCAGGATTCTGGAAAGCAGCCAGGGTGCAGTTTGTTCATAAGGCAAATATCCAATGAGGTTAAGGAGAGTAGAGGTGGGTTACTTGCTTAGTGTAGCAACAGGAATGAGGCAGATAACAAAAACTGTACTTCACCAACCTTCTCACATCCCTTAGAGTTGTGATTATTCTGATTGATTCATGGTGCAATGCTAGGATTAAGGACACTGGGATTAAGGTTGGGTGATTACTAAATTAGTTCACCAACTGGTTTGCACCCACCATAAACCAGGTAGTCTAGATAAAATATAAGAGGAGCAGAAAGAAGCTGCTATGGTAGCTTGTTGGTTCACTTGCTTGCCTTGCTACCTTCCACCTGCCATGAACTGTTTCTTTTCTACAACACCTGTCTGCACGCTACCCTGCCTTGGAGTCAGCTGATTAAGACTGAAACTTCTACAAACTGTGAGCTAAATAAACATTTTCTCCTTTAATTTTGGGCGCTGGTTGTTTTTCTCAGCAATGAGAAAAGGAACTAAGACAGGATCCATTAAAAATATCAAACCTAGGCTTACCTCCCTCAGGTAACCAGTGCAGGCAGGGAGAAACAGCTGGTCCCGCCCCTGCATGCCTGCCACCATGGGAAGGCTTACCCCCTGTGGATAGCCATCCCAGGCAGGGAAAAACAGCCAGACCCACCTCTGCATGTCCACCACTATCTGAAAGCTTGCTTCACTCAGGTAACCAGGGCAGGCAGGGAGAAACAGCCAGATATGTCCTGTGTGCCCTCAGGATGTCATTGGAGATGCTTGCTTCCCACAGGCAGCCAGCGCAGGCCAGGAGAATCAGGCACACACCCCTGTGTGCCTGCTGCCATTGGGGGAGCCCTGGTGTTGCCACACAGGCTGAGAGAAGCAGCCCCACCACCACACAACCATGGCCATAGGGCAAGCCCCAGTGTAGCTGCATGGTTCTGGAGAACCCCACCTCACACCCTACTGCCTCCCTGGGAACCAGGGTCAGGAGAAACTCAGGTGCCTGGCCTATTCCCCCACACTGTGGGGGGCAGCCAACGTGGAAGTGCCTGGGACCCCACAACCAGCTTGTTGGGAGGAACCCAGGAAAATGTCAAGCCAAAGGAGCAAAAGGCAATCTCAGACCTCTAGCCCACACAGAACAAGTCTGGGAGATACAGACAGGGAAGAAAATGGAAGTCATACACTTGAGATCTCTAAAAGAATAGCAACAGAAGTAAAGAAACAACTTCATGAGGCTATAAAAGTAATCAGATCAGAAATAATAACTCAGGTAAAAGAAGAAATCATAAACAATGAAAGAATTGCTCAGCCTATCTAAAGAAGACATAGATTAAAAAGAGGAGCGTAGCAAAATGATGGAAACCTTGAATGAACAATATAGGAAGGAATTACAATGTACGGAAAAGATTCAAAGAGATATCCAGGAAATTAAAAACTCCACTGAAAGCTGGCAAAACCGCTTGAAAGAGACTTAAGATAGACTTTCAGACCTTGAAGACAAGATTGCAGCTAGTAATCGTGAAAGAAAAGATCTCTTAAAAATAACAAGGAGCCAGGAAATAACAATTCAATGGCTGCAAGATGATGCAAAGAAAAATAATTTAATAATGATAGGAGTCAGTGAAAAAGCAGGGGTCAACACGAATGACATAAAAAAAACTATTTACAAAAGTAATTGAAAACTTCCCAAGCATGGGAAAAGGACCTGACATACAGAAAAGTGAAGCATATAGGACTCCAAGTAGCCATAACCAAAATAAATCTACATCCAGACATATAATAAACAAGATCCCAGAAATTCAGCACAAGAACAGAATATTAAAGGCTGTTAGAGAAAAGAAACAGATCACCTATAAAGGAAAACCCATCAGAATCACAGACTTCTCAACACAAACCATCAAGCTGGGCGTGGTGGTGCACGCCTTTAATCCCAGCACTGGGGAGGCGGAGGTAGGAGGAGCACTGTGAGTTCAAGGCTGGCTTGGGCTACAACGCGAGCACAAGGCCGACCTAAGCTACATAGTGCAACCCTGCATCAAAAAATTAGGGCCGGGAGTTTGGCTCAGTGGCTTAAGCTGCTGTCTGGCAGGCGCGAGGTTGTGAGTTTGATCTCTGGTGCCACAAAAAAAAAAGTTAACAAGAGCTTGGAGTTAAGTATTTCAAATTCTGAAAGAAAACAGCTCCCAACCCAGACTGATGTACCCTGCAAAACTATCTTTCAAAATTAATGGAGAAATAAGATACTTCCATGATAAAGAACAACTGAAGGAATTCATGACCACCTAACCAACCCTACAAAGAGCACTGATGGATAGTCTATAGAGAGATAAAGATTACCATGGTTCCAGGAACAGCAGAAGAGGAAAATCGCCAAACAGGGCAAGCAATTGAACAGAGGTTAAAAGTGGGGGGCCAATAACAGGAGAATAGCATGGCAGAGATAAGCCAATGCTTGCTGGTTGTGACCATTAATGTAGATGGTCTCAATTCACCAATAAAGAAACATAGGGAAAGTGTATCAAGAACCATCAATATGCTATATACAAGAAACACAAGCAGGGCGTGGTGGCGCACGCCTTTAATCCCAGCACTTGGGAGGCTGAGGTAGGAGGAGCGTTGTGAGTTCGAGGCTGGCTTGGGCTACAACGCGAGCGCAAGGCCAGCCTGAGCTACACAGTGCAACCCTGCCTCAAAAAAAACCAGGGCCGGGAGTTTGGCTCAGTGGCTTAAGCGCCTGTCTGACAGGCACAAGGCTGTGAGTTCGATCCCCGGTGCCGAGAAAAAAAAAAAAAAAGAAAGAAACACATTTAACACAAAAGGAAATTCATAGACAGAAAGTCAAAGCAAAGAAAACAACTGTTCCATGTGACAGCAAATCAGAAAAAAGCAGGGGTAACTTGCCCATCAACTGCAGAATGGGTAAGAAAGATATGGTATTTTCATACAATGGAAAGCTACTCAGCTATAAAGAAGGATAATCTCGAGGCTCTTACAGGTAAATGGATGCAACTTGAGATCATGCTCATGGGTGAAATTGTTCAGATTCATATGGGTGAACATCATGTTATTTCCTAGTGTAAAAAACTGAAGAAGTAGCTGGGCATGGTGTCACACACCTGTAATCCTAACACTCGGGGCTGAGGCAGGAGAATCGTTATGAGTTCAGGACCAGCTTGGGTTACAAAGTGAGCTCAAGGCCAGCCTCAACTACATAGTCAGACTCTGTCTCAAAAAAAAAAAAAAACTGAAGGAGTTAGTGGGATCCAAAATGCACAACAGATAAGGAAACAGCTAAAAAGGGAAGGTGGCAACCATTGTTAATTCCCTATTATCTTGTTTTTAATTCCTGTATTATTTTCATAGTTTTGTTAGGTTTGGTTTCATTCTGTCTTGCTGTTTGATTTTACTGTGTCTGATGGTATGAACAGCTATTTTGAAGATAATGGGATGTATTATGGTAGCCATTGTTGATTTCCTATTATCTGGTTTTGAAGTCCTGTAATGCTTTCATTCTTTTCATTGGTTTTATTCATTTATTTTGTTTTATTTTACTATGTCTGATGGTATGGACAACTATTTTGAAGAAAACAGACATTATGGTAGCCATTGTTGAGTTTCTACTATCTTGTTTTGCAGTCCTATATCACTTTCATTGTTCTAGTCTGATTAGCTTTATTCTGTTTTGTATTGTTTGGTTTTATTCTCTTTAAAATAAAAAAACATATATATCAAACCCAAAGCTATGTTGTCTGTGTTGGGAGATAGTTTTGTGAAATTCTTGTATGTACTGACAGCTCCTTGGAATTCTGGGGAGATGGGACACAGTGTTGCATTTAAATGTGATTCTCAATGTACGATTTCTGGACCAGCAACATCAGGATCATCCTGGAACTTGTTACAAATGCAAATTCTCAGACACTACCTCAGATCTCCTGACTTGAGATATTCTAGAAGTGGAGCCAGATGGTATTTCTGATACATGCTTACATTTGAGAACCTTTGTTTTAATCCATAAAATAATGTCAATACATACTCGACCTCACCATGCTTGGTCTATTTGGGCTTCATGATATACTCTGATGTCCATTAAAATGTCTGTAGATCTGTAGGTAGCTTTCATATATCTTAATATGATTACCTAGTATCTCAGAGCTCTTTGTCTTAGTCACTTTGTTATCACTGGGACACAATATTTGACACCCACAACTTTAAGGAAAAGAGGTTTATTTCAAGTCATGTTTTCAATCCGTAGTTGGCTGGCTCCAAGGCAGGAAGGCATGGTAGAAGGGCCTGGGCAGAGTAAAGTTGTTCACCTCGTAGAGGCCAGGAAGCAGAGAGTAAGTGAATGAGGAGCCAGCAAGGGAGATCACTTATCCAGTGACCGCCCACTTAAAATCAGACTCCCAACTCCTAACAGTAAATCAGCTATACTACTGCCACAGTCCAATAACCTTTCAAAAGTTCTGCCTATGAGACTTCTAAATGTAAACCACAACATTATCCCTTAATGCAAAGTACATTTAGTTTCCTTCTAAAAGTTGCCAAAATCCTAACGGTTCAAGCACTGTTAAAAAGTCCAAGTCTTCTCTGAGACTCAAACTCTTACCTGTGAGTCACTGTAAAAATCAAAATAAAGTTAAACACAGTTGACATACAATGGCACAGGATAAACATTCCCATTCCAAAAGGGAGGAATGGTACTAAGGCAAGATCAAAATTCAGCAGGGCAAACATCAAACTCTCCAACTCTATGGCCAGCACTTGGGGCAAGCTGTAGCAAGATGCAAACTCCAAAGGGCATGGTTGGCCCCACTCCTGCAGCACTATCAGTGGTTATAGCTCTCATGGCATCTCTCTGGAGTTGGCTTTGCTCAATCCTTGTGGCTTTCTTATTTCATGTTTTTGCTTCTCCAACTTCCTGGGGTCTCTACTGCACTTATGGCTTCATTCTCACAGCTTCATGCACTGTCTTCTCCAGGGCACACTGCCTGACTTTGCAGGACTTCTTCTGAAATCTGGGTGGAATCTTTTCTGGACCCATAACCCTTACATTCTGCTTGCCTATAAAACCAGCATCACATGGATGATGCTAAGATCTGTTGCTAGCTTCAGCAGTATCCATGCTCCCTTGAATCATGGTCAGAGGCCTGAGTACCTGCATAGCTGAGCACTGTGAACTCAGTCAATGCCCTAGGTGGCCCTTCTGCATCAGGGTGCCATGGAACAGTCTTCTCAAAGAAAAGTGGCCTTTCATTTTTGCAATGTTGAGCCTGCCAAGGGTGGAGCCTTGCTGTTTGCTCACATGCCCTGAAGGAATCCTTTCCATTGTCCTGTTGTAATGTACTTAGCTTCTTTACAATCTTAATCTTTTTATCAACCCAATCTCTCTTTGTTCCAATTCTGCAACTCGTAACTTTATCAGATTTCCCTTTCTGGCTGTCTTAATTACTTCTCTCTTGGTGCTGACACAAAATACCAGATACCTGAAGTTAAAAGAGGAAAGGTTTATTTAGCTCACAGTTTTTAGAGGTTTCAGTTCATAATCCACTGGCTCCAAAGCAGGTTGGCACATGGCGAAGGGGCAATAGTTTATGGTGGCAGAAAACAGTAAAAGTAAGCAAGTAAAGGGAAAACAAGACTTTTTTATCGTTTATATTATATGCAGGCTACCAGCTTTAGGACAGGTGCAGCACTCACACCCTTAATCGTAGCCAGAACTATGCCAAAACAATTTTGAGTGATTTACTAATCACACACTCTTAATTCTGGCATCAGACAAACCTCAAGGGTCCTGTCTGTAATGATGTGGTAATGGTTGCAAGGGACATCCACTGAAAGCCTATTATGTGAGACTTCATGGCTATTAACCTATGGTAACTGCTAAGGTTTGGATGTTGTTTGTCCCCTGGATGTTTGAGGCTTGGTCTGCATGGTGGTAGTATTGGGAATTGGTGGGACTTTTAAGAGGTAGGGCCTAGGGAGAGGTGCTTACACAACTGGAGGCATGCTCCTAGAAGATAATGCTGTTCTCTTAGAGCTCGTACAAGAGTGGTTATAAAAGCCTGAGCCTGACCCCGGGATCACTCTGTGGCTTTCTATTTCAAGATAGCTCCTCCTCACACAAGTGCTCCTGCCATGTGATGCATCAACAAGGCCCTCACAGGAGCTGAGTAGATACCAGTCCCCTGTCATAGAACCTCCAAAACTGAGAGCAAAATAAACCTCTTTTCTTTATTATGTCAGTGTGCCTCAGGTATTTCATTGTAGTAATACAAAATAAATGCAGTGAACATCACAGCTATGTAAGATATAGGTATACTAGATACACTTGGTAATAATTCTTCCAGATATTTTATTCCATTTTACAGATGTGGAACCAAACCCTATGCTCTTTCTACCACAGCACAGTCCCTTACCTTTTATCAATTAATAGAAGTTGACAGGGTCAACTCACAGAATTGACAGTAATGAAGGGACTTTGAGTCATAGTGGTAGACTGGTGGAGAAAAAGTAGATGAAAGTGGCAAAAAAGGCTGTCACTAGGGTTAGTGCTAGAAAAGGAGGCAGGTGGTAAAAGCAGAGGATTGGGCACATGGCTTCTAAGGGTGATGGCCTGGTGAAACTTTCAGAGATACAGACACATGAGACAGAGCAGCATGTAGTTTTAATAGGTCCCCTATCCCCACCCTCCACAGAATTCCTACTATCAACATTTCCATTCCTATTTGTCTTACTCAGCTGCAAGTACTAGCATTGACCTGGACCCTTCTGTTGAGAGCCTCCACACAGCATATGCAAGGATATAAGCAGAAGGAGAAGCACCTCTTACCTGTCACAGTAGGCAACAACAGAACAAAAGTGTGTGCCTTTGTATCCCTTTGGGGAAGAGTTGTGCAAGATATGGGCCAGGTGACTAATGATCAATGTAAAATAAAAGGTTGTTTCTTATAAATATATGTTTCAAATGAAGAAACTGCCCTGATATCTGGTAGAAGTGGAGGCTTTGTCCTTTCATGGGGCCAACTCTCAGTTAAGTGCAGAATACAGTAAAGAACCAATGGGATTCAAAACCTACTTCTCCTCCTTTTTTTTTTTTTTTACCTTTTTTGTTTGTTCACTTGTTTGTTTATTTTTCTGAGACAGGGTCTCCCTATGTAGTTCAGGCTGGGCTTGAACTCATAGCAATCCTCCAGTCTCAGCTTCCCAAATGCTGGAATTACAGGTATGTGCCACCATGCCAGGCTCAAAACCCACTCTTAAGAAATCATTTTCCTGAGAACTTTCTAATTTTCAAAGTAAAATGGATTCACCAAAGTAGAATTATAAAAAGCAATGAAAGTCACCCATAATTCCCAAGTCTAGAGATGATTCCTGTTTATACCTTAATGCATCTATACACATTAGCTCACATGTTATCTATCATATATATGTACATATGATGTATTCTTTTATAAATTCCTTACTTGTAGAAGTTCTGGCTCTAATCTGGACCCTCCAGTGGTGGTGGACTCTGTACTCAGCATGTGGGAAGCTACAGGAATGGGAGGGACTTTTAGGGGTAGATTTACTTATCCAAAATAAAATGGGTCATATTTCTTTACAACATTCGATTTTTTTTTTTTTTTACTTAACAGTAAAACATGTACTCACATGTTCTTGAGAATGTGACTTTAAATGGCTGCGTAACATCCTGTCATGTTAATATTTCACAATAAACTTAGTTCTATCTTACTGGGCATTTTGTTTTGTTCATAATTTTCATTCTCACTCTCAACATTCTATCAGTATGAAGTTTCCTGTACCATGGCCAAGGGTAAATGTTATTTTAAAATATCTTAGCCAGCTGGGGATATAACTCCATGGCAATAAGCACCTGCCTGGCAAGCTCAAGGTCCTGAGTTTGATCCTTGTTACCAAAAAAAAATTCTTAGCCAGTTTGCAGGGTATTCATTTTAATTTGCATTTCTTTGCTTACTAGGAAAACTGGACTTTCATGTTGTTTATCGATTTATATTTCTTCTGTCATGAATTAGCTATTCATGCCTTTATTCCAGTTCACTCACGGACTACTCATCTTATCTTGATAGTAAGGGTCCTAGCCTAACCCTCTGTCGTATTTAAAATAGTATTTTGCTTTTACATGTCTTTTTTTGGGCATGTTTGTCTTTAAATTTATGTCTTATGGCATTTTAATGTTCAGAAATGTTAAATCTTTACATATTGAAAATTTTTTCCATTTCCACTTTTATTCTTACATCTTCAAGATAAGATATGCAGCTAATCATATTTGATTTCATATCTTTATAATTTAAATTTTTTAACTTCTTTTAAATGTTATTTTGGTATTGTGAGGTAATTAACCTAGCATTTAGTACCTTGGCATCATTTTTCTTTTTCTTTTTTTTTTTTTTTTTTTTTTTTTTTTTTTTTTTTTTTTTTTTTTTTTTTTTTTTTTTGGTATTGGGGATCAAACTCAAAACCTTGCACCTGCCAGGCAGGCACTTAGGCCACTAAGCTAAATTCCCAGTCCTATTTTTTGAGACAGGGTCTCACTATGAAATTCAGGTTGGCCTTGAATTCACTTTGTAGCCCAGGTTGGTCTCGAACTCACAGCAATCCTCCTGTCTCAGCCTCCTAAGTGTTGGGATTAAAGGCGTATGCCACCATGCCCGGCGTTGGCATCATTTTTCAATGTTCCATTTATTTCCCTACTGATCTGAAAAGAACACCTTTATCAAATACCATACACATGTGCACACGCACACACACACAGTATTTGTGTGTATACACTGAGTTTTGTCCTTTGAACTGTTGGTCTATTCTTATACCCACCTATCATTGACTCTATAACACATTTTAATAAATGTAGGGCAAGTTATCACTCACTGTTCACCATCTTTTATTAATCTTAATGCCCTTTATTTTTAGTTTTAAAAGTTGTAACTGACATATAGTTGTACACATTTATGGGGTACAGTGTGAGATTTCAGTACATTTCATTATACGGCAGGTAGGGATTATATCAGAGTAACTGGAATATCCATCACCTTATGTGTCTTTTCTTTGTGGTGGGAATATCCAAATTCCAAGTACAGTAATGAGACTGCTGGATCATATGGAAGTTCTATTTCTAGTTTTTGAGAATCCTCTACACTTTTCCATAATAGCTGTACTAATAATATATATCTTTATATCTTCAGCAACAGTGTATGAGCTTTCCTTTCTTCACACCCTCACTAGTATTTATTTCTTGTCTTTTTTATAACAGTTACTCTAGCTGAGGTGAGACAGTATTTCATTGCGGATTTGTCTTTATCTTTTTCTAAACTTATTTTAGTACTCATCATTTGTGCAGTTTTGCAGTTGGAAGCTTTAAAATCTAATTCTGTATTCCTTTGAGTCCCAGATGTGCTTCCTTCAATTGGATTCTGTGAGGATTACCCTGTAACTTCATAATTCATTTTGTTTAAACCTAGTTTTGAGTAGATTTCTGTTCCCTAAAGTTTTATCTCAGCCCTAGTCTCTCCCCTTCTTCCTTCTGTAATCGTAACAAAATCTGACGTTTATCATCTTTAGGAAGAAGATTCACTGATGTTATTAGGAAGCTACCATTTATTCCTTAATGTGTAGTTGGTGGTATTATCTTAATTCCCTTTAAACCCTGCAAAGGAGAAACTAGTGTCTTAAACTCAAGACCTTGCACTCACGCTCGTGCCGCTGAGCTAAATCCCCAGTCCCTCATCTCATTTTTTGAGACAGAGTCTCATTATGTATTCCTGGTTGGCCTTGAACTCACTATGTAGCCCAGGCTGGTGTCAAACTCATGGCTATCCTCCTGCCTCAGCTTCCTGAGTGCTGGGATTACAGGCATGTGCCACCACACCTGGCCTGTCATCTCATTTTAGAGATGAGGAAACCTAATTCTAGAGATTAAATAACTTGCCCAAGGTTACACAGCTGCTATGTGGTTTAACACTCAGGGTTCAAATTCTGTTCTGACATACCTGCCATACTACATTCTATAGCACTTAAAAGAAGGAAAGTAAAATTGAATATTCTATCTCCTTAAAATGGAAAATTATAATAACCACATACACAGATTTGTTTTTGGAAATGAAAATGACACACCAGTATGCTGTATGTACTAAAGGAAAGGTATGCCTGTAATCCCAGCACTTGGAGGCTGAGGCAGGAGGACTGCCGTGAATTCAAGGCGAGCCCAGTCTACATAGTTCAAGGCCAGTCTGGACTACATAGCAAGACCCTGTTGCAATAAATAAATAAATAAATAAATAAAGGTATAATGACAAGAGTGCTTAAAGGCATTGGCTTGAGCTGTTTAGATATAATTAGGTGATATACGATTAGCTATTAATTGGTCAGTAACTAATGATTAATGGTAGATGATATAATCTATGTACAGCTCTCTCCATTGTGCCTGACACATATCAATTCCAGAATGCACCTTTTCCCATATTTCAACATATTTGAAATCAGTAGGCTTCTCTTAACCACATTTAGTTGGCAGTATTTATCTTAGATTTTACAAAATAAAGCATAAAGTGCTTAATAAATGCTTAGCCATTACACAGTATGACCATTCTCTCATTCATTCAACAAATATTTATTCTGCCAGGTATTGTTCTAGGAACTGGGACAGAGAAGCAAATGCAGTAGCAACTCCTGCTCTCATGGTTTACCTTCTTACGGAAGATATAGAGCACACAAAACATGAATTAACAAGAAAGGATATAGCACGCACAATGGTGACAAGAAGTGACATGGAGCAAGGGGAATGAAAAATGGTAGGAATGCTAATTTTTATTTTATTGGCACACTTGAGATATATGCAATGATCACATTCGTCATAGGGAATTTGTATCTGTACATGATGTATCTTCATTCCTTTTTTTTAACCAGTTCCCTCTTCTCCCTTCAACCCCTTTCCCCCTCTTTATTTACAAAAGTTTTGTCTCCATTTCTTCCTTTCTATTCTCTTTTTTTCCCTTCCTTCCTTCCTTTCTCTCTCCTCCTCCTTTGTTCCCCTTCCCACTGGAACATTTTCTTCCCATTTCCCCACATCTATTCCCTATTTAGGAGTGCTGTTTTAAACAGAATGGTAAGGGAATGTTCCTGATTGATTGGGGAGAGGGTGAGCCATGGTACAGCAAGGGGCAGATCTTTCCAGAGAGAAGGAAGAGCAAGTGCAAGGTCCTTGAGATGAGAACACTCTCTGGGTCTCTGAAGAATAGCAAAAGGGCCAGTATGGCTGCAGTACAGGAAAGTACAAGAGGAGGTGGGAGTACCAGGTGATACAGATTATGACTGGAAACTTTAAATATGCAGGTAAGGATTTCTTGAAACCCACTCAAAAATCCTATAGATTTAGGAGTAGGAACTATATATTGGGGTTCAAGAACTGCTGAGGCAGAGACTACACAGCACTTAAAACCAAGGGATGATTGAAGGGATAGGGAATGACATTAATTTAAGGAAAATGGTAAGAGTTTCATTTAGTCTCTTAAACACGTGAATGTACAGTCAAAATGATTCACAGTACACAAGCGTCTGAGGGCAGAATGATAATGATACATGATCAGAATAATTAGACGAGGCTACCTGAAAAAAGTGACATTCAGAGTTCAACACTACTGATGAGATACAACACAAACTTGCCTTTGTTTTGATCTTTCAAAAATGCATACTGCCACAGCATCTGTTAGCCTCTCAAGTGGGCTGGACAAAACTCAAGTTATCTTAAGAATATTGAAGAAAATTTGTAAATTGACTATATACAGGATGGTAGAGTACAGAAGTCAGTTTTCTGTCACTATATGATGAAAGGCACTGTTGGTATAAATCTATTGTTTCTTAGAAGAGCAGGATGTATAGTGGGTAAGAGGATGATTTCTGGAGGCAGACTGAGTTGGACTCAATGTCAGTTTGGTTTTTTTTTTGTTTTTTTGTTTTTTATTTGTTTTCTGTTTTGTTTTGTTTGCTTGTTTGTTTTTTGGCTTTTTGAGACAAGGTCTCACTAGGCAGTTCAGACTGACTCTGAACTCACTATGTAGCCCAGGCTGTCCTGGAACTCATGGCAATCCTCCTGCCTCAGCCTCCCGAGTGCTGGGATTACAGGCGTGCGCAACCATGCCTGGCTACTCAAATGTCAGTTTTTTCACTTACTTCCATGCAACTCTGGTTATGTTACTAAAGCCTCAGTTAGCTCATCAGCAAATTGGAAATGATGCAGCCCAAACCAGTTGTTGAGAACATTAAATGAAATGTTTGTGAGCGCATAGCACTAGAAGTGCTTGATAAAACTACATCTGCTTTTTCTGACTAAAAATGCACTATAGGGCTGGGGATTTAGCTCAGTGGCACAGCACCTGCCTGGCAAGCACAAGGTCCTGAGTTTGATTCCTGGTACCAAAAAAAAACTGCACTGTATACCAAGATTTCTGTTGTTCATTATGCATATCTCTTGAAACAAAGAGACCCAGGTTTACACTGTCATCAAAATACCGACAATGAAAACAAAGGAAAAGAAAAAAAACGTTTCCTCAGAGTTCTAAAAGTCACTAGCATTCAAAGAGTACACAAACTGAACTTAAAAAGATGACTTTCAGTCAGCACATACCGAATCACACGGTTGTGAAATATAGTCGTTGAAAAAGCTGGCAGAAGGGGGGAAGGGTCTATTGAAATCTCCTCACCAGTCACACAAATTAAGGTAAGTCCACTTTTCACTTCACTGTGAGTTCAGGCCAACATGGACTGCATGAGACTGTCTCAAAAAAAAAAAAAGACAAAAGTGCCAGGGGTTTAGCTCTGCGGCACAAGTGCCTGCCTGGCAAGTGCAAGGTCATGAGTTCGATCCCTGGTACCAAAAAAAAAAAAAAAAAAAAAAGACAAAAACAAAACAATAAAACCTATGGAGACAGCCAATCTTCAATTCCCTCCTACATCAAAGTAGCTCTTATGTAAAATGGTACATGTTTATGAGTGTGCAGTCATTTAGTCCAATCATATAGCAATTAAGGTTTGTGAGGAATTTAAGGGACTTTTCAGAAAATGGATGCTCCTGTCCTGCTACTGCCATGAAGTATCCCTTTCTCAGAAAGAATGAACTTCAACAAGTACAGTTCACCCAGGGATATAGATACATACTAAGCTTCACTTATTATGAAGCTCTCACATCTGTTAGATTTCCATAGTTTGTTTTCAATGTTTTCTTGAACTTTTCATGACTACGCAGGCCCCCATATTTGAAGTGTTATGCAAAAGGTTCTAATGCCTTCTTAATGATGGGACTTAAGCCACAGACCTGTGAGATCACGATTCCCATTCACAACTTAAAAGAGAAAAGAATCGCCTTTAATCCCAGCACTCGGGAGGCTGAGGTAGGCGGAGCATTGTGAGTTCGAGGCCGGCTTGGGCTACAACACGTGCGCAAGGCCAGCCTGAGCTACACAGTGCGACCCTGCCTCAAAAAACCAGGGTCTGGGGTTTGGATCAGCAGCTTACGTGCCTGTCAGGCAGGCGCGAGGTTGTGAGTTCAATCCCCGGTGCCGCAAAAAAAAAAAAAAAAAAGAGAGAGAGAAAAGAATTTTAAGAACTTAGTTATACACATCAGTTTAAGCTCTTGAGGCTGAACATACGGAATAAAAATGAAGTTAGCCATAGTGGCGTGGAATGTATGATCTTTATTTTTTAAATGCATCACTCTAAAATTACATATATCAGATCAAACAGGAATACTACAGTATGCTTTATTTTCAGGTATTAATTAGCTCTCTAAATTGATATACCCAAAACTTTAAGTAGCAGCAAGCATCAGTTCTCCCAAAGCAGCTTAGGTACAAAATGATTGATTCTATTCATGAGCTCAAAGTCCTACTGTGTGAGCCACTATTGTCCGTCCTAACATAAAAATGAACTCCATGAGCAAAGCTAATTGAACACTCAATTCATGGATTACAAACTTCCTATATTTTATTGGAGTTGAAGCAGCTTGTTTTAACCCCTGGTTAGTAAGTTTGTATTTTAATTCTCAAAGAATTAAACACAAGTGTTTGCTAGTAAGACAAAACAATGATACCTAATGATGAACTAGTAATATTAGTTCCCTACCCAGAGGTAGAAAACTTAAAAAAAAAGTAATCTTAAACTTATCTGAATACCCAATTCATATGCTTGGTAAGGGCGGAAACTGATTTAATTAATCTGGCTTTTATTTTTTTTTTTTTTTTTTTTTTTTTTTTTTTTTTTTTTTTTTTTTTTTTTTTTTTTTTTTTTTTTTTTTTTTTTTTTTTTTTTTTTTTTTTTAATCTGGCTTTTAGACAATCATCTCCAAAGTATAAACTGAAATGAAGCCACCATTCTTTATGGTACCATTATTTTCACCAAATGCCTTTTACCAAGTAACAAGTAGATATTCTCTGACGGAAATATTTTAAAGAAAACATTCTTGATATACTACAGCAAACAGAGAATGAGTCTGCAAGGCAGAGCTACAGAGTTCTAAAGGAGGCATGACCGAGCAATCTGACTTTCTACTCCACTTTGGAATACATGCTTTCAAGATGTGCATAGAGACAAGACTGCTAGGAAGGATGCTGGCCTTACTTTCTTTTTAACAAAATTTTGTAATATCGGCTATTGGTAAAGACGTCTGGCATCAGTTAATGACAATACAGTGGTGAGTATCTGCATTGTACTGAGAGGTAGATTGGGTCTTAATCCATGGATTTAATAACAAAGTTTATTTAAGGTTTTAGCTCAATTTTTTAGATTTAAACTTAATTTTTTAATGCAAAGAAAATTTCTAAAGTGATGGCAGATCTTTGGGAATTTTCGTTTTTTAGTTCAATGGAGACATAAAATAAATTGATAAAATGATTGCCTTATGCTAATGACAGGTCTGCAAGGCTGCCATTTGGGTCCCAGGCAATCACACAGCACTGAGCTTCTGAACAAGAGTTCCTTGGCAGCTGAAGTAATCATGCAGACAGAAGCAGGAGTGCTTCTAATACCTTACTATAGAAGTCATAGCCATCAGAGAGGTCCCCACAGGGATATAAATTTCTAACAAGATCGACAAATCATACAGAATAATCCCAGTCCAGATTTGGCTAGGCTGCCATCTGACCGATGATGTGTCGGAGCCACAAGCCTCTGGCCAACAAATCGAGCATTTGTTGCTATGAGGAAAAAAAAGTCAATACATTAGAGATATCAGTTTGAATTTTTTATACAGGGAACAGGAAAGTGCAGGAGGCACACACAGTATATAGAAGGCTTTTTTAGAGCAGGGTAGGGCACACTAACTTTCTGAACCAGTTAAGGCTCTGAGGGGAAAAAATTTTCTGAATTATAACCTTAAAAACTCATAACCCAAGCCGGGTGTGGTGGCGCACGCCTGTAATCCCAGCACTTGGGAGGCTGAGGCAGGAGGATCACTGCAAGTTCAAGGCCAGCCTGGGATACAAAGTGAGTTCAAGGCCAGCCTGAACTGCATAGTGAAACCCTGTCTTAAAAAAATAAAAATCATAACCCATTCTAAACACCATAAAAAAGCTGAAGGTCTTTCTCCTTTAGCATAAATTTCAAGTCTGAGATAATCAATATATTTCAAACTCCAGAAGAAAAAAAAAGACATTATTGTTAAAATATAGTAGCGACTAACAGTAATGGAGAAAACTGCCAGACTTTTGCCACTATATACAGTATCATGAAATCCTTTTTTAAAATGGTATTGGGAATGGAACGTAGCCCTCTGCCACTGAGCTACACTTCCAGCCCTCTTTCTTTCTTTAACTACCAGAAAAACACAGATTTAAGTAATCCTCATTAGGAAAAGGGGAAAGGAAGTCTTATTATCAACCAAATTTTATGTTTCTCACTAATAAAAATGAATTCATTATGTTCTTGAATTTATTTCTGGAAGCAAGTTACATCCTCTAACAGCTTTGATTTTTGCAAATAACATCAAAGTAGCAAAATACAAGTAACTGCAACATATAAAATTATACTTCAGTAGAAATGCTCTTATAATTGGATCCAGAGGCTTAAAATCACTATTTACTTTAAAAAGACATACTCTAAGCCATAATTTTTTCAATTACATTTTAACAAAGGAAGAAAAATAAAATATAAAAAATTGGTCCTAATACATTTTTTTCTTAAATAAGTGTTATTCATGCCCAAATTAGCTATCAACTCACTGAGGTTAGTCTGTGCACCTTAAACAATCTACTGCACAGCATTTCCTGGCTTTTAGTCAAGTAAAACAACTTCTGATTAAAAAAGAAAAAAAGAGAGAGAGTAAAGAAACAAAATGCATGAAATTTAACTGATTATACAGACTGATAACCAGTACGACTTTTCCTTCTTCCAATCATATAAGAGATAAATACAACGATTATAAGGAAGCCCAAGGCCACACCCACTGCAACAGGGATAAGAAAGTTGAGGTCAGAGTCAGCGGAACATTCTTCAGCTGTTAGAAAAGAACAGACAGACAGCAAGGAAAAGAAATTAGTAAAGAATGCAATTAGGTAGAAACAAGCAAACAAGAAATAAGCATTTGTGAAGTGTCCAAAGGTTAGTCTTTTATAATTTTACCCTTATTTTCTCAATATCAACCCAAACATTTCTCAGCAACTGATCATCCTACCTCTCTTATTATCATTCATCTAAAACCACACCAAATTCCTCAGTACAACAAGCAGAAGTTAAGGGAAGAAAGTGAAAAGGTCCAAAATACAGAATTATGCTCACACAATACGGGAAGATTTTAGGTTGAATTTTCTAATGGCACCGGGAAAATGATCTACACTCAGAACCACTGCCTATGTATCTTCCCACTCCCCTGCATATCCATCATTAAAGTATGAAAGAATTCTAATAAAATTTTTAAGTTAAAAGACTCAGGATCAAGAAAACAGTGTAATTCTTTCACACATGCATTATATAGTTACCAGGTTATATAACTATTTTCAGCTGAGCAGTGGCCTGGAAGAATAGTAGAAGTGACATTCCACTGGACCACTAGGAAAGTAGTGTGTGCGGTGTGGACTTTGAGCTCTGAATTCAGGCAGACCCGAACTTAAATCCTGACCAGAAGTACTAGTTTAAGGACCCTGTATAGTTATTCAAACTGGGCTTCATGAAAGGAGGATAACACAAGGTGTTTAATGATGAAATATAATTAGAAAGCATTTGATACACAGCAAGTGGTAAACAAGTGTCCATTCCCTTGCTTTTCCTCCCATGTTTGTGAGCCCATCAGAGGAAGTTTAGGTTTTGAAGAAACACACAGATCATAACAGGAATGCTGCATTATTGAAGAGGCCAATACAAAGCAAAACTTAACACAGCAGCTCAAAGTGTCCAACTCTGATCTCATACATTCAAATTTAAACCAACAGTTGTTTTACCACTGAGTGATTAGATTTCGTTGGGGCAATTTTTATCAAAATGCTATTAATAGTTTGTTGCCCACTAGATATATCTCAGTAATGTCCCTCTTTTTTTTAGTAAAATTATGGAATTAATCTTTTAAGGTCTTTTCCATTAGAAACCTAATGTAACTAACAAACTGTGATTCATATTTAGTATGATTTATGACAACCATACTTGCATTTTTCTTTCTAAGTTGAATTTTTCATCTTACCCTATTGTCATTCATAAAAAATTTGCTAAGGTTCCACAAACATAACATTTATTTCAGTAACCACATTAGCCTTTGTTGGAAGGATTTATCATATTTTACTGAAAGCCCTCAAACAGAGACTAAGAGCTGGATATCAAGATCCACTGCACCGTCAATCATAGGTTACAGACACTCTGAACAGCCCAACATACACATTAAAATGAATCAATAATCATTTTAATGTGAAAGTCTTTTTATCTATTAAGCTTCCTTCATGTTTATCTATACATTTGATATGCACACCTCATTTATACCATAGAGTCTATGTCAATAAGGGCTGATTATGTCATCCATTTTAATGCCAGCAACGCCTCTCTCGACACCCCCACCTCCGCTCTGCCCCGGCGGAGCTGTCTTGAAGAAGCAGGAGCCCAGCTGCCATGCTTCCCTGCTCCGTCCCAGGACTGCTGTTAGCTTACATTTCGTAAGTACTAGTCTGATGACAACACTAAATAGATCTTAATGCTCCAGAGATCAACAAGATGAGTGAGAGAAACACAACACAATCTGTCCTAATTAGTTCATAGAATATTTCTATCTTTCAATGCTAATCAGGCATCCAAAGAACAAAACGAGGGGAAGGGAAGGCAAGTGGTTAGATATGCTTGAATCTTTTCAGTTTATATTGCTAAAAGACATGCAATTCTTTGAAAAATTCTAATTCTGAAGCCAGTTTAAATTGTATGGTAGCCTTTTGGGTCTGTTTTTTATCCAGGTGGGGGGGAGATCACAAGCCTCAAATACTGATTTCTTCTTTAACTTGAGCAAAGAAATCAGGAAAGGTTACGTAACCTTAAAAATGCAGACAGCCCTGAGGACAATCTTTACATCACTCCATTGAAAACCAAGTCTGAGTATATTGGATGGGCATTTATGCCACATCGATACTTATTTAATAAACTATACCTAAAGGCACAGTGACGTGTTTAAATCAGGTTAGACACTGAAACAGAATACCAGTAAGGAAACAATATTTATTAATTCCATTAAACCACACCTACATATTTTGTTCTTATAATGGCCGTGTTAATAAGTTTAAGGCATTTTAGGTTAGGATCAAAATTTGGCCAAAGCTTCTTAAGATAGACCATAAAACACTGCATAGCGATACTGCTTTTAACAAATTTATCTCCAGGACCAGTAAATATAATTTTTTTTTCAACTTTAAGCTAATCAATCAAATGGTGGGCCTAAATTAAGAATTAAAGTTTCAACATGTCAGTTTTATAAAGCAAAGTATTTCATACATTGAGCAAGAAAACCTTTTAATTTGCAAGTATTCTTATATAATCAATCAGATTGCAGGGTCTAAAATTGCTCATATCCAGCATGATGGCGCTTGAGACCAATAAAATAAGCCAGCAACACTAGAATAAGTACTCCTGCCAAGGCTGCTCCCACCGCTATAGGCACAAGGAAGTGGTCGTCATCTGCACTGCAGTCTTGAGCTAGATGTGGAGAAAGCACAATTGAGAACAGAAACAATGACAAAATTTCAAATCCATCTATTTTAAGTTAAAATGACAGCACTTCCCAATACAAATACGTTTTTTTCACCAAAGTAACAAGTCATTGCCATTCATTATTAGAGAATGAGATGTTCCACAAAAGTGACTTTCCAAATAAGCAAATTATGTATTTTACATACCTAAAAAATATTTTAAGTGAAAAATGTATAAAGTCATCACATACTTCCCAGATTTCTTAAACAGAAGATAATGAATATAAATACAATCAGCCTCTCCTTAATGATCAGGCTGTGAGCTTTCAGAAGCAAAATGTCACAATGTTGAAGCAGCACAGGGCCTGGAATGCCTGTACCTTGTGAAGTATTAACTCACCAAATGAACAATACAAAACACACACACAAACTCAATGCATAGCAACCTAGGGTCATTGAGCACAGAGGGAAAAGATATAAATTGGGCCTGGTGGCATAACTGCTGGCCTCAGGATGCTCAGTCTACAGTGAGAATTAGATAAGGAAATTAGTGTTTATGATCTCAGGATGTAGTGGAGTAGGGGCAAGCAGTACACGAAGTATCATAGAAGTTTCTCAAAGCCACACTCAGCCTTGTTACACAAAAATACTTTGAAATGCTGACATTTAAGATGACTTGTTTGAGTAGGAATTAAGCATGCAGATAATGGGAGAAGAGCATTTACCATACAAGAAATAAAAATAAGGATGTAAGAAAACATGGACAATGACGCAAGTAAAGTCAGCATAGCTAGAACGATGGATGGATTGGACAGGAGGCAGAGAAAGTGTATGAGAACCAAATCACAAAAAAAAAAACTGTACGATCCTAGGTAGTTTGGCTTTATTTTCGATTTTAAAAAAATGAAAAGAAAAAACTAGCTGGGGATATAGCTCAGTGGCACAGCACCTGCCTGGCAAGTGAAAGGCTGTGAATTCGAACCTCAGTACAAAAAATAAATACATAATAAAATTAAATTAAATTTTTAAAAAACCCTCAGCATCAGGATTTTATGGTTTTGGTTTTTTGTTGTTGCTCTTTTTGTTGTGCTTTTGTTTGTTTTGGGTTTGTTTTTTTGAGACAAGGTCTTGTCTGGCCTTGAATTCACGGTGATCCTCCTGCCTCAGTCTCCCAAGTGCTGGGACTACAGGCATGCGCCACCATGCCTGGCAGCACCAGGATTTTAAACAGGATATTTGTTTTAGAAGTTATGGTGGAGATCCCAGCACTTAGGAGGCTGAGGTAGGAGGAGCGTTGTGAGTTCAACAGCGGCTTGGGCTGCAGTATGAGTGCCCCAAGGCCGACCTGAGCTACATAGTGCAACCCTGCCTCAAAAAACTAGGGCCAGGAGTTTGGCTCAGTGGCTTAAGCACCTGCCTGGCAGATGCGAGACTGTGAGTTCAATCCCCAGTGCCACAAAATAAATAAATAAATAAAAAGGAAGTTATGGTGGAGAGAAGACTAGAGGTAGTAACTTATAGGAGATGTCTTTATTGCTAGAGTCCAAGTGACCAATACCATGGTCCAGAACTGGGTTAGCAAAATGTAGATGTAGAAGGGACAGTAGAGATCCAATTACAAAGCAGAATTAAATGAATGTAGACAGTGTAGGAGGAAGTGTAACAGGATGGTTTCTAATTCCACCTTTGAGTGATTATATAGATGCTTTCATCATGATGGAATCCAAGATGAAACAGACACGCATTTCCATCTTGGTATGTGTGTAGTTATTACAGGGAGGGGGAGCTGAGAGACGATGGGAAAGGACACGTGAGATTTCAGATTGAGTTTAGGATGCTTATACCCTCGCCAAGTGGTTATATGAACCAAAGTAGTACTTAAAACCATGAACAAAGATATTTCTCATTGAGGGCAAGTAGAATGAAAAGAAGATCAGAGGGCCAGGAATATAGTTCAGTGGCACAGCGCCCGCCTGGCAAGTGCAAGGTCCTAAGTTCGATTCCCAGTACCTTTAAAAAATGAAAAAAGGAGGGCTGGGGATATAGCTCAATGCAAAGATCTTAGGTTCAATCCTCAGTAATGAAAACAAAAATGTCCATGGGATCTAGCACTACGGAGGGCAGAGGGTATGAGTCAAATTGCTGTAGCTTTAGGAATGAATGGGAAGTGATTGGTTAGGACCTCAAGAACTTGGGACAGGGAACATACATTCATTTCAAGAAGTTTAGAATGATCTTTTAAATTAAGTTTATTGATACATTTTAAGCATACATAATGATCACTTTCATCATAGGGACTTTGTACCTGTACAAGACTTATCTCAATATCTTTTCTCTCCCCATTTCCTTACCACCTGCCTTCAATCCCTCTCGCCCTCATTTACAAAATTTCGTTTTTCCTTTTATTTTTCTTTTGCCTTCCTTCATTTCCCCCTCCCTCCCTTGTTCCCCTACCCATTTGAGCACTTTCTTCCTATTTCATAATATCTAGTATACATTATCCTTATTTATATTGTCCCTAAGGAGAATACAGAGGTAGTTAGAAGGGAGACACAGGGACACGAAAAGATGGTGTCTAGGTGGAAGAAATTCAAATGTTTATTGGGTGAGAGTTAAATATTCATAGGATGAGAGAAAGAGCCACTAGGAAACACAGGTTGAAGATGCTGAATGGTACGAGGCCTCCTAGAAAGTAGGAGAAATGGGATTCCAGGAGCACTGATCAGGAAGAGAAAAACCTACTTTGACAGCACAGAAGAGGAAGTAATGGTGCAGACGAGAATACACTTGCAGACAGGGAAGGACAGGCTGTTAACAGCCACTTCTCATTTCTTCCTATTTCCTTGTTTATTACCCTCGTTCTCTTCCTAGCTTGCAGAAACTGATAAATCAGCTAATTAAGTTTATCAGAATTTTGTCAACAATAAGAATGAATAGGTTGCAAAGCACTTCTGATCGCACTTGCATTCAAGAACTGTACCAGGCTTTGTTTTCCTCCCTTTTTTCTGATAGCCTGTGGGGCAGTAACTGGAAACAAAATGCAACCTTGGAGTTTACTGACTTTTTGACATTAACTTTGGCTGCCAACTTAAGGATCTTATAAACCTGGTTCTGTTAAGAATCCAGGTAGCTCAATTTGCCAGATGTAACTTGTGACTAGATGGTGTTAAGAGTCCCCAGTTAGGTTCTCTCCTTCAATTTCCCAAATTTACCATCCAGCCTACAAACTATCAGGTGACAAATACCTTCAAGTATTATGCCTTGGATCTAAGATCTCTTGTTTTGTTTTTTAAAACAAAGTAGATGAATTTCTTCCTCTGGCAACAGACTCACATTCCTCTTTCCCAAACTGGGTATTTGACCAATACTGAAGCAACTTTCATAAATATTGCCAATAAGGTTTTCATGTA
The DNA here is from genome assembly GCA_004363535.1 of Dasyprocta punctata. Taxonomy (NCBI): domain Eukaryota; kingdom Metazoa; phylum Chordata; class Mammalia; order Rodentia; family Dasyproctidae; genus Dasyprocta; species Dasyprocta punctata. The sequence continues at coordinate 24,236 of RJWM01021808.1, forward strand.
ATACGAATGTTTCCAGATCAAAAAGGCAATTCCACTAATACAAAGATCTTCCTAGATGCTGTCACTTAATTAAAATGCTCTCAATTAGTATATATTAATTTTATTAATTTTTAATAATTATTGATTTTATGAATTCAATCTTTAAGAACTGTTTAGGTAATGGAAAGAAACTTGGGGAAAAAACAGTAATTTTAATAGGATCATATCCTGAAGGAAAGAAAATCTTATTCTGTATATGATTTTCACTTGATCTAGCTTCCTAATGTATACTTCTTAATACCATGTTGAAAATATTTCTGGGGAAAGGAAAAGAGTATTTGTGTAAGTATTTTTTATCACAGAAGTGATAAAAAGTTTTAAAGATTAAAGTTTCATGGCCTCTAAGATTTCACTGGTTTCATGTAGATTAAGAATATTATTAACAAAAAAATACTATTAACCTTCAATTTTCTGTTCAGCAAATTTTCAAATATAATTTCCAGTATAAAAAATGGAAAGCTGATGGAAAAGAAACTGTTCAAAAGGAAAAAGGAACTAGGATGGGTGAAAGGGAAAAGGACAAGTAGGGAAAAGGGAACAAATACAAGTCAGCTATACTACGAGTGTCTCTTAGTTCAATAAAAAGGAAGGTTTGTGCTAGTACCGATTGAAGAAATTTTTATGCCCATATCTTGTACCCTGAGCAACTACTTTGAAGATAACAACATGCAATGTATTAACTATTGTTATTCTATTATTGTTATGAAATTTTGTTCTACTTTTTTCCATAAAAAAAAAATGGCATGTGTGTGTGTTTGTGTGTGTTTCAAACTGAATTTACCTCCCTAAATCCCAAAAGTGCTTTTCAAGCTAAGAGACTATATTGCCAATACACATGGCCAATTACTATTTTTAAATACAATGTTTTATGCAGAAAAATAAAAAGGAAAGCTGAAGTACACACTTATACCAAATTACAAACACCTTTAAAAAACCAACTGGGGCTGGGGGATGGAGCTCAGCAGCACAGTGCCTGCGAGGCAAGAACAAGATTCTGAGTTCAATTCCCGGAACACACACACACACACACAGAAAAAAACAACTAACCAATTGAGTGAGCCAGGCATAGTGGCACACGCCTGTAATCCCAGCACTGGAGAGGCTGAGATAGGAGGATTGCCTTGAGTTCAAGGCCACCTTGGGGTACACAGTGAGCTCATAGAGAGTCCAAGGCCAACCTGGACTGCATAGCAAGACTATCACAAAAAAAAAAAAAACTGTTAAAAAAAACACCAAGATTTGTCTTTACAAGAATCAGCTTTAAGAATTACATTCTTAAGTAACATCTTATTTATATACTTTTTGCATCTGCATTCAAACTGAAATATAACAGACCACTGAAAAGATGCTTAAAGCTATTGAGTATCACTTATGCATATCTACATCAGTTTCAAAGACAAGATATAGTTATTCAAGGGCTGGGGAGTTTGGCTCAGCGTCTTAAGTGCCTGCCCTGGCAAGCACAAGGTTGTGAGTTCAATCCCCAGTGCCACAAAAATAAATAAATAAATAAATAAATAAATAAAGTTATTCATACAGAAGACTAGCTACCAGAGTAAAAGAAAAGAAAATGGGAGGGAGAGGGATGAGTTCAAGACAATTCAGCCTTATGTACCTAAATAAACACATTCAATGCTATAATCTTAAAAATATAAATCTCGTAAGAATTTTGCCTAGAAAAATGCAGGAAAGTTAAGGTAGTGCATTATGCACTGAATATAAAGCATGTTCTAGATATATACTAAGTAGCTTCTTATCAGAGTCCTAAACATACTCAAATAAGTATTTATCTTCTCTAAAAAGGAAGTTATTGCTCAAAGAAGTAAAAATAGCAAAATTGTAAAGGCCCAGGACCAGCTACTTGTGGTGGTGAATGCCTGTAATCCTAGGACTTGGAAGGCTGAGGCAGGAGGATAAAGGCCAGCCTAGGCTATATAGTGAGTTCAAGGCCAGCCTGGACTACATAGCAAGACCCTCTCTCAATCAATCAATAAATTAATCAATAGATATAAAGTCAGCCCCAGCACCTAAATGAAAACAAAAGACCCAGACGTTAAGCAACCAGGCCAAAGTCGTCTGGTAGGTAACAGCAGTGTTGGGAGCTGTGATGACTCATCGCATTCTCCTGGCTTAACTGGGTAACCCAGAGGAAAATTACCAGGTAGGTTGCTAAGTGTTCGTGTGTGACACACTAAGGTGACTGGGAAACTGCCTGGAAATTGGAAGGGTCAAGTGTTTTAGGGTGATCTAAAAGACAGATTGGACACAGTCTTACTTTGGATCAGATCAACAGCCCAGTGTGGTTGGCTGCAATGTATAGCTGCTATGTACAGATATTAAATATCAGCCTTATCTTTTGAAAAAAGTGTATGAAGAGATACCCTGAAACTTTTGCTAAGAAATAAATACCCAAGATCACTGGTTCTCTCACTGGCTATGAATCAGATTTGGCAGGGAAGCTCACAGACACACAGGTGCATGCACATACACACACACACACACACACGCACGTGCACGCGCACACGCACGCACACACCCCCCTTCATCCTAAGTGAAATCCTCCATTTTTATAATACACTTCCCAGGTGATTCTTACTGTGCAGTCAGCCCCATATCAGCCAAGGCCTATGTATAGGACCCTTCTTCCAGACAATAATACAGAGGAAATAATTTTTTTCTACCTGTATTTCAAAAGTTCTTCATTTGAGAGATATTGCCATTATGACTTTAACCAACAGGAAAAAATGTAAGCAAATTTCCTTAAGAAACAAAAGAATCTTTATTGTTTTAGAAGCAATGTTGAGCAAACAGACAAGCAAATATCTAAGGAGCGATACCATACATCAACTAGTGGTTCAAACATTTGAGGGGAAAACATGAAAAGCATTTACATGGACCAGTTTCTTTGTGGAAATGGTAAAACATGAAAAGCACCCCAAACTAAATAAACAGTGTATTGCCATCAAGGCACAAACCCAGTAAAGTCGAACCAAAAACTACAAAAGGTACAAAGAACATGTGACTATAGGAAATTATATTAATAGTGTAAATAGCAGTATATAAACTGGCCCATGTAAAATACAAAAATATTCACTGAAGTCAGATTTTCTATAAAACAATGCTTATCAGAGGTATTTTAATATCAATCTGATATATACTCTAAATGTAGAAACTTTTAGAAACATTAACAGCATTAAGCCAGTGCAACCACTTGTGCTTCCAATTTTTACTTAAAAAAAAAGCTTCTTTGTTTTTACAAGAAATATCTAAGGCCCACATTCTTAAAAGCATTATATATTCTTATAAGATTAACAATTTTACAGTAAAACACTTTAAATAAAAATAAATCAATTTATATGTAGCCTTTATGAAGTGTTTTAAGCTGGCAATGCAACTCAATGTAGCTTGAGGAGAGGGGTTAGTCAGGAATCTTAAAGTCTGCAGGCTAAACAGACAGCAAATTTAAGTGAGAGAAAATATTTATCACTCCAATGTAACTCAAAAGACAGTTACAGACGTATACATGTTAGCATGCAACTGCCTATGTATGTGTGCATGTGCACAGGCATGCGTGTGAGGATACCAATGCACTCAACATTAATGTTTTAGAACCCAGATAATTTCTTCATTTTCTCATGAGTGGGAGGCGTATAATCTGCCCTCTCCAAATAACCACAGGAATCTTCCACCTATGGCTACATATTAATATTTTTTAAGAGTACTTACTCAACCTCACCAATAATTATATGTATAAAAAAAAGATCACCTAGAATCTACAAGGAATACTTATATGTTAGCTATCAAGTTGAAGCACTGTCCTAACTTGTATAAAGCATTAGGTGGTACACAGCAAATGGACAACTGGTGCATCTCTCAGAGCACAAAACTAAATACAAAGTACATGAATTAATGATTCTACCATAACAAAAACTGTGTAAGTTTTGATTAGCACAGAACCATTTAAATGTGAAGCCAAGTTAATAAATGCTGTAGTGATCAATGCAAACTAGAAACCACTAACTTTTTTAATGGCCTAAGATCAAAATGAGTTAGGTGCAAGTTATTTTCTAAGTGCAAATGCACTTCTTTATCTAGATTCTAGAACACACTGGCATTTCTTTCTTAAGAAAAAAAAGAATAGAGTGGGGCTCACTTGGGGGGGAAGGGAAAAAAAAGGATAAAATATATTTCCACCAAAAAGGAAGACTTGAAGGTTAAAGAGAAATCTTCATTAATTTTAGTACTGCCTGTAGAGGCCAATTTATGGGTACAAAGGACTAATGCCCTCAGTTGGCACTGCCTAGCAATTATCTCTAAAGCACCTAAGAAAAATAGATTGAAATGCCCAGTTGGGATAGTCTTCTGTCTGGCAATTTAAAAGACTGATGTGTCCAGTTTTTTAAAAAAGGATAAAGCAAAGAATTACATCCTTTCTAAAATTTAAAAGGTTTTTGTACCTTCCGTCATTATGGCCACATTAAACACAAATGTACTGAAAAGCACGAGAAAAACATTCACTGATAAAAACATATTACTAAGCCCTGTGCAAATCTACTAACGTCTCTCTCATTGGTCAAATATGCAGCAATGCCAAAGTAGCTAAGTTAACCTGCAAACAAAATCACAATAAAATGCATAGAAGCAAGTACAAATCCACTGTAGAATGTTGCCCTAATTCATCCTCATGTAGGGAGAAAAATCTTCTCAAAAACATTTTTCTTAAACTATGTCTTTCTAGTGAGACTAATTAAATGAAACTGATAAAATACTAATTCAAGGCAGTAAAATAGAACCTCTAATCCAGATGTTTTGCATATATGTTTTGCCATGGAAATAACAGCTTTAAATTTTTTGGTTCCAGAAACCAAAAACACATGGCTAATTTGTAGTTTATAGCTTTTCTTTTTCTATTTCTTTCTTTTTTTGGGAGGGTGATATTTTAGCTTGAATTAGAAATTTTCCAAACCGTCCATTCTAAGAGTGGGAATGCAACTCAATGTACATTAAATTGAATAGTAATGCATGTTGGAACTTGTACTTGCTTTATTATTTTGCAACAGAGATCACATATGGACTAGTGTTACAGAGTTTGATATCCAGCATAACTTTTTCTTCTGCCAATTAGGTAAGCAATCACTATAACGATTATCAAGCCTGAAAGACCAGCACCAACTATAATTGGTATTAGAATGGTGTCATCATCCAGCGAACACTCCTGGGCTGTAGGTGAGAAAAAGTGTGTAACAAATAATGAGTATAATCAAAAAAGAATATCCAAAAGTAAAAGATGTTGATTCAAAAGTCAGAAATGCTCTTATAAAATCAATCTCAACTAAGACAGGTATGTTTTTATGGTAAAGTTAATGAAAATTATGGACTATGCTAAAATTAAAATCCTGAAACGTATTTGTCCTTTCATTTATACCTATAAATAAGCACACACTGTCTTATATCATATAACACACCTATATGTGTCTCTGTTTCTGTGTTTGTTTATATTACGAATCCTTTTCAAATCAGGAGTAATTATCAGAAATGGAAAGAGCTAATAATCTAGCCCATTTGTACATAGCCAGATTAGCCTCTCTGTGGCAGAGTGAAGTCTTCAGAGAACCTGGGGACAGCAGCGTATCATGGGATCAGAACAGCCAGGCTGACTCTGGAGTCCTTTTACAGTAGGGGTCAATAAACTACAGGCCAAATCTGACCAAAGAGCTAAAAACTAAAAACTGTATTTGCAAAATTGTATTTATAAACTTAAACAATTGAACATTAAAAACTAAACGAGTATTCTGTGACATGAGTTACATGAAATTCAAATTTGAATATCCATAAAGACAGTTTTATTGTAATACAGTCACACTCATCTATTTACGTACTGCTTATAGATGTTCCTATACTACAATAGCAGAGCTGAATGCCTGTGACAGAAATCATATGGCCCCAAAGTCTTAAAGTATCAGTTGCTGCCTGGATCTTCTGAGAAAAAGATTTATAGAACCATAACTTAGAATATATGATTTTAGTGGTTCAAAGAGTCAAGAAATTGGAACTTCTTACTAATTTAAGCATGTTTACTGCATTCTTCATCAGTCTGGTCCCGGCTAGCAGCCCATGGGAGCGATTTTTTTTCTATTTCTCAAGAACAGTCTGATCCAGGAAAATCTAATCAACACCATTCTACCTTATTGTAAGTATATTTCCTCACCATATACACTCGAATATTACTGTACATTGCATGTATAAGAACCATAGCCAAGAACCTAGTTCAAGAAAAAAATATGCATTCAATATTTGGGTGCCATTTCAAATTCTATGCACATATAAACCAAAGTTTCAAATTAGACAAAGAACATAGCTAATCTCTGTCACAGCTGACTAGATAAATAGGCCTGCGATGATAAAAAACACTGCAAATGATTTTAAATTCTAAACACAAATCTGGACCTAAAATTAGGATAATGATGTAGGGGAGCTAGATAAAGACTCCAAAAATAAAGCTATTAAAGGATCAACATAATTGAAGTACATAAGCAAAATCAACAAAAGGGAAAATGAATTCTTAAAAATACTTTTAAATTTACGATTAACCTCTTTAGTCACAAGAATGGCAGGACGAGAGCCCGATTTATTTTGGCCTAACCGAGTCAGAATAGGTACTTAGCACTGCCACAGAAACAGCCAAATGGCTCACAGCATATTTACTTTTAAACACAGCTGCTACATTTCCTTTGAAAACATAGAATTAATTGTTAAAAAGACATGGATGCTGAAATGGCTCTGCTCAGCAAAGCTGGGATCTACAAACCTCCAATTTTAAGTACCTAGAAAGACAAGTCACCTAAAGAATTTTATGTACATTTTTTTCTTCATGCAAATTTCAATCTCGTGGTACTAAATGTACCTTTCATATTCACATGAATATACTATAATGAGACTTTCACAAGAGTTTCATTAAAAATCTGATAAATGCTACCATTAGCCCTGAGTAGTTTTTTTTTTTTCTTTTTTTTTTTTTTTTGAGGGGAGGGGGTGGGTTTTTTTGAGACAGGGTTTCACTATGCAGTTCAGGCTGCCCTTGAACTCATTTATGTAGCCCAGGCTGGCCTTGAACTCACAGTGATCCTTCTGCCTCAGCCTCCCAAGTGCTGCGATTACAGGCGTGCACCACTACACCTGGCAACCCTGAGTAGATCTTCAAAAAGCCCCATTTGTACTAGCATGTGCTTTGAGGAATCTCCAGATCATTTCTGCTGGCAAAAACATAATTTACAATGCATGATGTTCTGCTCCTGATTTCTAGCTTGTGTCTCAACAAAATTAGACCAAATCACTTTCATTCAGGTATGAAAATATGTCTAGCAAGAAGATGAACCCAAGAAGCCAGATGTAAGATATTCAAATGCCATCTGCTCCCCCAAACTGAAACCTAGAAGTACCTATACTTTAAGTAAGTTCACCTAAATGTGAGGTTGCTTTTTCAGATCACAAAAACATCTAGTGTGACCAAAAGGATGAGCCAGTTATACGACTCACTCAAGGCTGTGAAAACTGTATCAGAGTCAAGGGTTGCATTTTTATTTCTCTATTTCAATGTCTAAATTTCCATGACTCAAAGGGAAAACCACCTACTGGTCAATGTAAGAAGATAAAATATTAATAAAGTTCACTTGAGTCTTACCTGTAGAATATACTCCTTCCTTCACATTGAAAGGCTGAACCCTTAGGCCAAAGGTATTGATCTGAAATGTTTGAGACACTGAAACAGTCTGCTCTTTGTTGCACATATAAGAACTTCCCAAGGGGGCATCCCAGTAGTTAAGGCTGTTATTTGCTACGCTGAAAACTTTACAGAAAAAAAAACCACGTTAGTAATTTCTTATCCCATCAACATCCAAATGGGACAGTCTTCGAGGTTTTTTTGTTTTGTTTCGTGATGTTAGGGCTAGAACATGGGGCTTTCACACTGAGTTGTATCACTAGCCCTGTTTTTTTTTAATTGTATTTAATTTTGAGTCAGAAGCTTGTTAAGCCATTAAATTGCCTGCTTGTAATCACTAGGTTGGTTCCCTTGTCTTTCTATAAATGTTACTACAGTCTAAAATTCAGTCACGTCCTCATCTATTATCTACCAAAATACTACAAAAGATAGAAAACTGTAATTCTTTTTATTTCCTCTTTTTTTTTTTTTTTGGTGGTGGTATTGCAGACTGGACTCGGGCACTCTATCACTGACCTACATCCCCAGGCTTTTTTATTTTGAGACAGGGTCTAGTTAAATTACCCAGGCTGGTCTCGAACTTGCAATCCTCCTGCCTCAGCCTCCTAAATGAGGTTACAGATACAGTTTCCACCATGCTCAGCTACCACAGTTCTAAATTACAAATTAAGTTGTAGTAAGGCATACTTTTTAAACAGCGTCTTCTGTCCCATTAAATAACACACTGTTCAGTAATAAGATAATTGTAGTTTCTATTCCTTCAGTATAACCCGCTCTTCTCCCCCAGGCCAATGCTTTGCTTACCAGAGGCATTTCCCAATTCTATGCTGGCATTCACTTCCTTCAGATAGAATCGGTTTTCATTTTTCTGTTTGAAAAAGAGCTTCCAGTTAATCGACATATCACAATTATCTACAGGTATAGTTAATAACTACAGAAGAAAAGCAACCTAGTATCATTACCCAGAAGAGCAAACCATAGATTAGACCTAGGCCAGTCAAATACACTGCAACTAAGTAAAAGAGAACTCAACGTGTGGCAAAGCCTTTTTCCTCTGCATTTCAATTCCAACTTTCAGACCCTATGAGCAGTCCTGCAGTTCTTACTCAGTGATTCATACCCTGAACTTCACTCCCCGTGACTTCCCGTATCCACACTACCTCCAGCCCGGCTCACAACCTTGTAACTGGGCTCCCTGCCTGCAGCCCTCCAGCTCTGCTCTTTCCTTTTCACTCTTCTCTCTTGCTTGTTCATTATATTTATTGTTTTTTCTTGTTGAAATCACTTTCTAAACATTACTGTTTTATTTACCTATTTATTGTAGTGTGGGGTATCAAACCCAGGGCCTTGAACATAGTGTATTAGGCAAGTACTTGACCACTGAACTTCGTTTTTTTTTTGTTTTGTTTTGTTTTGTTTTTTTGTTTTTTTTTTGTACCAGGGATCGAGCTCACAACCTCATGCCTTTTTTAGGCCGCTGAGCTAAATCCCTGGCCCTATTTTTTGAAACAGGGTCTCACTATGCAGTTCAGGCTGGCCTTGAATTCACTTTGTAGCCCAGACTGGTTTCGAACTTACAGTGATCCTCCTGCCTCAGCTTCCCGAGTGCTGGGATTAAAGGTGTGTGCCACCACGCCCGGCTGCTCTACCACTGAACTTTATCGGCAGCCCATTTCTTATTTTTCTATTAACATGTGATAAGTGTGATGTATCAATGGGGCTCAGTGTATACGTTTCAATAAATACATACGGGATGCATTGATCAAATTAAGATAACTGAGATTTCCCTCTCATGATCATTTTTATTATTTGAGGTAATTGGGTTTGAGCCCAGGATCTTGCACTTACAGGCAAACTCTAAAGCTGAGTTAGAACCTCAGCCCTTTTTATCATTTCTTTTTATTTGAGACAGGGCTTGCTAAATTGTCCAGACTGGCCTCAAACTTTTGAACCTCCTGTCTCCTGCTTCATTTTTTGTTTGTTTTTTTAAACGGGGTCTCGTTTTGTGCTTCAGAATGGCTTTGAACTCACTATGTAGCCCACGCTGGCCTCAAACTTGAAGCCATCCTCCTGCTTTAGCCTCCTGAGTGCTGAGTTTACAGCTGTGTGGCACTATGTCTGGGTCTCCTTATCACTTCATTTGGAGACTTCAAATTTGTCTCTTTAACTTCTTCATAAAATAGGTTACCATGAACTATAGTTATGCCCCTGTATTGTGGAATACCATAACTTACTCCTCATGTTTTGGTGCCCATTATCTAATCTCTCTGTTATGGCTTGTGTCTAAGATGTCCCTCCAAAGCCTCGAGCAGTCATAGGTGGGCCTTTTTCAGAGGTAGCTGAATTTAGAGTGTGTGACTAATTCATGGCGCAGTGTTAGGATTGAGGGTGGTGGTTACTAAATCAGTCCACTGATTGGATTGGCACCGCTCTAATCCTGGAAGCTTGAATACAATACAAGGGACAAAAAGAAGCTTGTCTTCCCCCTTCCTTGCTTGCTTGCTATTGCTGTCTTCTGCTTGCCCTAAACTGGCTTTCTTCTGTGATGCTCCTCTTCCAACCCACCCTGCCCTGGACCCAGCCGACTATGGGTTGAAACCTCTACAAACTGTGAGCTAAATAAACCTTTTCCCCTTTAACTTTGGGTACCAGGTATCTTGTTTCAGCAATGAACGCAAAGTAACTAACACACTCCTGC
>RJWM01021809.1:0-34659 GCA_004363535.1 Dasyprocta punctata
AGTCTTGTTTTTAGTGTTAGCAGTTTTAGTTTTAGTCTTAATCTTAGTAGTTTTAGTCTTAGGTGGGAGAGGGTGGCCCACCCCTAATAAGATCATGGGAAATCTCAAAAGGGTGATACCTTTAATCCTGAGTCTCCCTTTTCATCTCCTAGCTAAGTATGTAAGGCTAGCCATTGTGACTTCAATCTTCAGATGTGCCTCCAGCCACAATCCTGATACATTCTCCCATCTTGCACTGACTACCTGGAGGACCCCGCCCTGTCTCACTGCCTACTTTATTTCTACCTCATTTAGATGTCTATAATAGAAGCTCATTTATTTCTCCATCACCTGACTATGAACCCACTGGCATCTAACCCCTTTTCTCCCCTCTCCTATTATCACCGTGGACGAAACAGCTTTGCTCCTATCAAAGGTCAACTCTTTCACATGGGCTTGGGGGTCTCAGTTTTATCAAGGGCTCCACTGCTGTCAGTCACTCTCTCGGATGTCACCAGGTTTTCCTTTCTCTGGAAATCAGCATATTTTTTAATACCTTTGATAAAAAAAATAAAAGGACAAAGAAGGCCCTCCCTGACGTGGCCTTGCCTCCTACAGGATCCCACAATTCTCAGATTTCTTTTTAGTTCTTTCTCTTGATACTTGCATGGTTACTCTTTCTTTTCCTTCATATCTCAGTTTAAATCCTATTTCCTAAGAAGCTGGCCTTTGACCATCTCACGAAAGCACCCACCCGCAGACTACCTATTTCATTAGTTCAGGTTCTACACAAACTGTTTATCAGGGTTGGATTCTTTTCTTGTTTATGTGTTTAGGGTTTGTTTTCATCCTAGAATTTAACCTCTCTGAGAGCACTCATTGGCCAGTTGTATTCACAGGACCCTAAAACAGTGCCAGGATATAGTATGCGACCAGTGAATACTTATGTTGTCCTTGTAGGCTGTGTCTCCTACTCCTTTCTCCCTGGTTTTACTGCTGCACGAGCTGTTCTTCCAAGGTGCTGGAGCCACCCCTAAAATCTAGTCTTTACACTTGCTATTTTTTCTCTGTGGAAGACTCTTTCCCCAGGCTCCTTCCTTCTTTTCAGTTCTTAGCTCTTGTTAAAAGTTAACCGTCTCAAAAAAAAAAAAAAAAAAAAAGTTAACCGTCTCCTCCAGGCTCTTCTTGTTTGGGAATTTAAAACAGCAACTCCAATTCTCTACTTCTTTGCTTACTTTTAAATTCTTACTTAAAACTTTTAATATTTTTCCTTAATTTTTCTGCATAGCACTTACCAATTTTTATTTATTTGAATTTTGAGACAAGGTCTCACTATGTAGTTTAGCTTGGCCTTGAACTCACTATATAGCCCAAGCTGGCCTCCAAGTCGAAGGGATCCTCCTGAGTCAGCCTCCTAAGCACTGAGATTACAGGCGTTCCCCAGGTGACACTGCGTGGCCAATTTTTAATACACTATAAATAGTGACTGTATCATCGGCCAATCATCTTATTGTCTGTTTCTGCCTTTTCCCACCCTCCATGAGAGTTTTGGTGTTTTCAGCCTAGAAAGTGTTTATTAAATGAATATATTTGTACAATAAATGCATACATTAATATCCGATGTGAAGTCTCTTGGAAGCGGAAGGTAGCATCACAGTCAGCACAACTGCTTTTGTGAATAAATAATCTGAACAGCAGTATTCACGCTTTTACTCTGGCCTCCCAGTCCCGGAGTCCTGCACACAATAGGAATCCCGAGAAACCTAGCTCACTGGGGGGCGTGGCTCTCTTGCACACAGCAGCCGCCCCCTTAAGCCTGGAGGCCCCGCCCAGTCCTGGAGGCCCCGCCCCCCGCATGCTGAATGCCTTATAGGCGAGTGACGTCAGGCCGTTTGTTGTCATTGGCGGCTCCCAAGATGGCGTCCATCGTGGAAGGGCCGCTGAGCAAATGGACTAACGTGATGAAAGGCTGGCAGTACCGTTGGTTCGTGCTGGACTACAACGCAGGGCTGCTGTCCTACTACACGGTGAGCCCCCGGAGGGCAAAGCTCAGAGCGACTTGGCGACCGCGTTCCCTGGTGGAGGTGGGGCCGCGGGTTCTGGGTGGCCGGCTTAAGGTTGCTAGGCTGGGGGTGCCCCGTACTAGAGGTTTCCCTTGGGAGGAGGGTCTTGTGTGCGGGATAGCCAATTACGGTGAAGGAGATGCGGGCGCAGCCAATAAGCGGCCACTGGTTGTCTGATTTATGGGTTAGGGGCGCGCCTGGTTTCATTTTAGGGTCTTATGGTACGCCGTGATGGGGTCCGGAGTGGTTGAGTGGGTCCGGCAGGTTACAGTCATGGTTTAAAGGGTCCAGTCTGTGCGGTGAATGCGGTCTCTTTACGTCTTCACGGACTTTCTGCTGTCCCCTCAGGCCCCGCAGACGACCGCACCCCTTTGCTCCCCTCTGGGGATCGTAGAGCTGCGCTTCCTTGGAGCAGTGGCTAGACTAGCCTGGAGAGGTACAGAGGTGACCCCTCGAGTAAAATCAAGGGGTCCGAAATCCCTCTTGTGTGTCCAGGTTAGGCGTCCTATTTGAGGGACGCACCCCTCTTTCCAGCCGGAGGCGAGCGTAACCGACGCCTTCACTTCGTAGAGGATTTTCTGCGCGCTTTATGCCGTTAGCTTAGAGGTAGCTAGTGCGGTGTCCCCCGAAAGTTTATTCTGAGGAGGGCTGAGTTCAGAGCTTCACTGTCGTCCGCGCAAACTACGGGCGAGTCGTGAATTGCTGTGAATCTTAACGTTCTGCCTGTCTTTTCCACCCGCATCGCTTTAGAGATGGAAAGTGGGCAGTATTAGAGGGAGAAATTACTTCCCAAGGTACTTTCTGTGAATGGTGTTTAGTTCATAATAACCAGTGTGAAGGAGAAGACCACTTAAAAAGATGAACTAGAAGTCATCAAGGCTTTGGAAAACAACGAAAGACAGGGCAATTATGGAAGAAGAGTTCATGTTGATGTGGAATGCGGACACAAAATTATTCATTTATTTAAAAATATTATTAGGCTCCCGGTATGTGCATTTCTTTGCCAGCAAGAATCAGCATTGTTGAAACTATTGTTTCTCTTCCCAGGAGCTTTTATTCTAGTCTAGTGGGTTCCTGAATTTATTTTAAACTTGATAAGCTTACAGGTTAGGTATTCATTATCCCCATTTAATATCCTGGTTTTACAGAGTTGGAATCTGAGGCTCCAGGCTTTTAAGTCATTAGCTTAGGATCACATAGCTAGCGGTAGGTGTGGAATCAGGATGCCAAGTTCTTGATTTTTTTACTTTTCTCATTAAACTTCACTTTCAGTATAGAAGGGAGAAAAAGCTGTAGGTTACTAAGCCTGTGAGAGTAATATTTTATTTTCATCTTTCAAATGTCAGCTTCCTTTCTTTGAGTTTGTGTTTTTTGTTGTTGTTTGTTTTTTTAAACTGGTCATTGGCACTAAGCTACATACCCAAACCCTTTTTTTATTTTTTATTTTGAGACAGGTCTTGCTAAGTGTTTAGGTTGGACTTCAACTTTTGATCCTCCAGACTCAGCCTCCCAGCATGCTGGGATTACAGGTGTTCACCATCACCTACTTCTTTTTGTTTTTTTTGAGACAGGGTCTTGCTCTGCAATTCAAGCCAGCTTTGAACTCATGATGGAGCCCAGGCTAGCCTCAAACCCCAGCAATCCTGCCTCAGCCTCCAGAGTGCTGGGACTATAGGCGTGTGCCACCACACCCATCTTCCCCATCATTTTTAGAGGGAAAAAGCAAACCTTAATGAGTCATAAACATACTGTTCAAGATTATCTCTAGGTAGGCACTGAAGTGAAGCCACTGAACATTATATCCGGAAAACTCAGGAGTTATGAAATCTCATGACTCAGATAAATAGAGAGTAATACTGGGTTTCAGTGGATGTGGTAATCAGAAAACCCCATTGGAGCCTCTCTACCTGTTCAAATTACAGAAATTTTCTTACTTTCCCTCCCACCTGCCTGCCTGCCTGCCTGCCTTGTTTCCTTCCTTCTTTTCTGAAAGAGTTTCACTATGTAGTTCAAGCTAGCCTTGAACTCACTGTGTAGCTCAGGCTGACCTCAAACTCAGTGATCCTCCTGCCTCAGCCTCCTAAGGGTTGGGATTTCATGCATGCACCACCATGCCCAGTTTAATTTCTGTGAGTCACACAGTGAACCTGTTTACAAATCCAGAGTTTGTGTGATTCTGAATTCAGGCTTGTACTGGAGAGTCCCAGGCTGGGTTTTAGGCGCTCCTAATCCAAACAGAATGTTCTTCTGCTTCTTTTTTTTTTTTTTTTTGGTTTTGTTTTTTTTTGAGACAGGGTCTTGCTATGTAGTACAGGCTGGTTTTGAACTCACTATGTAGCCCAGACTGGCTTACAATTCATGGAGATCTTCCTGTCTCAGCCTTCCAAGTGCTGGAATTATAGGTGTGCGCCACCACACCAGCTCAGAATATTATTTTTTCCTGTTTCACTTACTTTAATGTATGTCTTTTTTCTACCTCTATGTCCTTTTAGTTTTTGAATGCTTGACCAAATACCTGCTTGTCTTGCTGACTAAATACAGGCTTTTCATATAGTGTGAGTACATTTTTTTTCCTCTTTAATACTTATTCTGCCCTCTGAGACTAAATTCTAGAAAACATAATCCTTGCCAGGGGAAAGAGATATCATATGTCTCACTAATGGCTGTTTAGAAGGATTTTTTCCCCCTTATTTTGCCTACTTCTTCTGTGTTAAAGTATTTGGTTTCAAAGAAACAACTGAGAAAAGTTGTACCATTTTGTAAAAATAAAATGACACCTAAACCCAAATTAGATTAGGTAAATCAGGAAGAGGGCAAGTATTCCCTAAAACAGAAAGTAGGAGACAGTTGAATGTTGGCAGTGAATTTTGTTCACTTGGGCATTGTTTCACTACATTTGATTTCTGAAGGATTTGAAGGTACATTTGAACAACTTTGACGGGGCTAACAGTGTGGAGCTATGTGTTCTAGGAAAAATATCTGAATTGGTTGTACATTGTTTTAAACAAGGTGGTAAGAGGCCCAAGTCCCTTTATTCCTCGTTTTCAAAATCACTTGCTCTTTATTCTGGCTCTGTGGTCGTTGATCTATTCAAGGGTATTCCAGAAGCTGAACTTTATAAATGACTCTTGTTTTAGAGTCCACCTGACCTGAGCTTTGACAGTGACAGAGTCTCAGGGCTGGGTTAGGATCTGTGGAGTTGCCGGGAACCGGTGAGTCCTCTACCACTGGGCTGCACCTGCCGCCCATTCCTGTTTTTGGAAAAGAGCCTACTGTGTTTTTGTTCTGTCCAAAACAGAACCAGAGGCGCTCACTGCTTTAGAAAAGTAGATTTAGGCACTATTCACCTCTGGCTCTGGCTCTTTATTATTAGAAACTTACTACATTGTAGTTTATTTTGCAAGCCTTTTTCAGGGCTGACTCTGTAATAGGTGTTGTACTGTGTGTGCCGTAAAGAGATGATTCTTCATCAGGGTAACTCACCATCTAGCAGAGCAGACCCCTTAATATAATTTCAAACATGACAGATTGTACAATTAGAAATAAGAAGAGTTAAAAAAAAAAAGAACAGTGTTGTGGATACATTATGCAGAGAAGGCCAGCAAGACATTCGAGCTGAAGGATGGACGTAGAAGGAGGGCGTTTCAGGCAGTGGGAAAATACATCCACAATTTGTGAAGCCTGAGACCATAAAGTGCGTTAGGAGGATTTTGAGAATTTCTGAGCAGCTCTAATGTAAAAGTATAATTGAGAGATAATAGCAGATGGAGCCCAGAAGGTATTTGGAGCCATGGGTCAGGCTGGAGATAAGATCTCTTCAGTTATAGCACGAAATTGATCCGTTGAATTTTTATTATTTAACAAGATACCTAGGGAGTACTAAGGATGGACATGTTGGAATACTCTGTGAAGAAACAACTGTTCATTTGAAATATGGTCAGAAAAGAAAAGGAGAAAGGAAGGAAGATGGGGGGAGGTGTACATATGAGGGGAGTTGGAAGATTATAAAATTAGTAGGCTGGGCGTCTTTTGTTGATTTCTCAGATGTTTGCTGAGTACCTATTGTATGCCAGGCATTTTGCTAGGAAGTGGGGTTACATGGGCAAATAAGATGGAAGTTGTCTGTGTTCTTACAATACCTAGTGTGTGCAGGGCTGGAGTGAGGAGGAGCTGGGACGGGCAGCACCGTGGGGTTTGCAGGCAGGCTGTGAGACTCAGTCCGGGAGGGGTAGGAAAAGTTTCCTGGAAGAAGCAGGTTTGTTGTGACTCAAATGATGAGTGGAGAGGAGGCCATGTGAGCTGAGAGGGAAAAGTGCTTGAGACGGAGGGAATCATTCTTTTCAGAGGAGCTCATGCTGCGAATTAGGGAGCATTGAGAGAGGAGCCGGGGTGCTGGGGTGGGGACAGATAAAGAAAGGCTTTCTTGGAAAACTCAGCTAAGGCATTTGACCTTTACCCCCCAGGGCAATGGAGACCCGTTTCAGTGTTGTCAGCACTTTTTATCCTTGAAAAAATTTTGTTATAGGAAAATTAAAACATATATAAAAATAAAGAGGATTGAAAAATGAATTGCTTTTAAGCTTATGCAGTTATCAACATCTGATTAATACTCCCATCAACTCCTCCCTCCTACATTGGCTTATCTTAGAGTAGTTCCTGAATATTATATTACTCAATTTCATTGTGAATATTTAAGTATTTGTCACTCAGAGGTAAGATTTCTCTTTTTAAAAACGCTATCAAAATACCTTTATTACAGCTAAATTGAAAGGATAATTTATTAATATCAAATCCTCAGTTGGTTGGGATTTTTGTGTTTTGGTTTGTGTCAGGATTCCAAACAAGATCTGTTCATATACAGTTTGTATGTTTCAATCTATAGATCCTCCTTTTTTCTTTGGCGTTTAGTTCCTCCTTTTTCTGCCCCCTTTTTTCTGGCATTTTGTCCTCCCTTTTTTGTTTGGCATTTAGTTAAGAAACCAGGTTATTTGCTCGGTGGAATTTTCCACATTCTGGATTTGGTTGGAGGCATCCTTTTAATATATTCAAACGTGTTCCTTTGTCCTCTGTACTTCCTTTAAGCTGGTAATATGAATTAGAAGCTTAATCAGATTTTTTTGAGCAAAAATATTTCATAGGTGGGATGTGATCAAGAGGCATATGATTGATACAGGACTGCCAAATCGTAGAGGGAAGTGTTACAACTCCCAACCTGCAAGATGTCTGACACCCTGAGTTCGTGTTCCCCAAGACTGAAGAATGAATTATGAGGAACAGCAGAGGTTAAGAGAAGAAATTTTATTGAGGAAAAGACAGCTCCTGAGAGAGACGGGAGGGGACCCGAAAAGTGGGTTGCTGCAGACTCCAATGTACAGACAAGACTTTTTTTTTTTTTTTTTTTTTAAATCTTTTTGAGACAGTGTCTCATTATGCAGTTCAGCTCACTTTGTAGCACAGCTAGTCTTTAACTTCCAACAAACCTCCTGTCTCAGCCTCCCAAGTGCTGGGATTATAGGCGTGTGCCACCACGCCCGGTCAGAGAAGGTTTTACAGAGCAAAATCATGAGGTGTGTACAAAATCACAAGGTGGGTACATGGGACAAAATTGTAATCAACCAGTAAGATTACAAGTATAGCTGGTTAGGTAATGTTGATCCAGTGGGGAGGTAGGTAACGTAGCAAGTGTACACAGAGAAAACCAGGATCTTTTTGGGAAGAGATGGGTCAGGAGACCCTGGTCACCCAGTTGGGTGGTTGTTGCCTATTTAGAATATTGATTATAGTATATTGTTGATCCCTGGAAGAGGTATGTAGGTGTAGTCATTGCATTGTTATTTTGAAGCCTGACTGGCCACAAATGTGCCTCCACCCATGGTTGTAATGTGTTCTTATCTTCTACACTGACTGGACGTAGCCCTGTCTGAGTGCCTGTAATATTTCTACCTAATTTAGCTGTTTATAATATTATGACAGTCTCTAGGATGTTAAAATTAATAGGTTCAGGAGGACTGTATTTGTTTTTGTTTTGTTTTTGAGACAGGGTCTTGATTTGTAGTCCAGGCTGGCCTTGTGCTTATGTAGCCCAGCCCTTGAGTGCACAGTGATCCTCCTGCCTCAGCCTCCTGAGTGCTGGGATTACAGGCTTATACCACCATGCCCAGCTGAATTTTTTTAAAGGGGACTTGTTACAGAGAAATGATTGAGAGATTGGTTTTGAAAGGACTTAGTAGTCGATTGGATGTGAATGAAAGGGGAATAAGAGTTTGATCTATCTTTCTTTTTTTTCTTTGAGCCAGGGTCTTGCTGTGTAGTTCAGGCTAGCTTTGAACTCACTATGTAGCCCAGCTGGGAAGAAGCGTTTGATACCGAGGTTTTCATTTTGAACTGGATGGATGATAATGGGGAAGTTGAAAGGAACAGATGAAGAGAGACAGGTGTTTGTCACATGGTAGCTGACACGGAGCTTCAGTTCCATGCTGGCTGTTAGAAGGTGGCCTTAATTCCTCACCAGGTGCCCACTGGGTACTTGGGTGTCACGGCAGGACAGCTGGCCCTGCCTAGGAAGAGCGACCCAAGTGAGATCAAGGAGAAAGTGTGTTGCGACTTAGGAGCTAGTCCCAGCCTGCCACTTCCACCTTATTCTGTTCATTAGAAACTAATCGTTATGTTCAGCTCATGTTCTGTGGATGGGACTGTTACCCTTGGGAGAAGAATTAGGCTGTACCTTCTGAAGGAGAATTTATGACCAGATTATAAATGACCACAGTCTTTTTTTTTTTTTTTTTTTTTTCCAGACAGGGTCTCACTGTGTAGTTCAGGATACCCTTGAACTTACTGTATAGCAGGCTTGCCTCAAGCTCACAGCAATCCTCCTGCCTCAACCTCCCCAGTGCTGGAATTACAGGCTTGTGCCACCACGTCATAGTCATCGTTACAGAATTAGCAGGTGAAGAAGCTCACACAGGAGAGTGAAGAAGGATAACCTTAGATAAAAGAAAATCCAGAAGAATGTGGCCATTGTGAGAGAGTGGGTTGACTTGAATACTACTCAGATGATTGACTAGATAAAGTCTAGCACTTGTCACTTTGGACATCATCTGTGTCCTAATGAGGGCAGCTTCTACCAAGTAGGGAGCGTGGAAAGCCGATTGGAGTAGCTTGAAGAGTAAACAGGTGGTAAGAAATAGACAAGTGTATTCAAGGTGTTTTTCTTGTGTGTGCGCGCTGCCAAAGTGAGCTTGAGGTGTTTTCCTTGTGGAAGGCGCACACATGATATGGAATTGGGGGGAAGGCCTTCTAACATAAGAGTAAACTTTAATGTAGGAATGTGATCCATCTTAAAAATAAAAGTATTTACTGGGTGTGGCACTCAGGAGTTTGAGACAGGAGGATTGCTGCCAGTTTGAGGTCAGCCTGCGCTATGCAGAGAGACCCTGTATCCAAAAAAAGAAAAAAAAAGGGATTTACGGAGTATTATAAAGATTTAAAACAATGCTTTTGAGTACTGGAAAAGGGAATAACTAAGGACAAATTAAAGGTTAAATAGGTTGTCTGGGGAACTCACTGAGTTTATAAAATATGATTTATGTGGTTGTCACCCGTAAATGTTTAAGCCTTTTTTTTTTTTTTTTGCTTTTTTTGAGGCAGGGTCTCACTCTGTAATCAGACTGTCCTTGAACTTACTGTGTAACCTAAGATGGCTTCGAATTTGTGGCAATCCTGCCAGAGCCTCCTGAGTGCTGACATTACAGATGTGTGCCACCACGTGGTATGCATTTTTTCCTTCAGTACTGGAGACGAATCCAGGGCCTCACACATGCTAAGCAAGTGCTCGCCTACTGAGCTCCTCTTCCCGCCCCTCATCCCCTTTTGGGACAGCGTCTTGCTCTGTAGTCCAGGTTGGCATGGTACTGACTACATAGCCTAGGCTGACCTTGAACGTGGAATCCTCTTTGTCTTAAAACCAGGAACCTGGTGGTCTCCTGAGTGCTGGCATTGTAGGCAGCTAAGTTAGGTAGAATCATTATAGGCAGTCAGTCAAGGGTAGGCCCTCGAGCGAGTCAGTGCAGAGGATGAGAACACCTTACAGCTATGGCTGGAGGTGCATCCACTGAAAGCCAGGCCTCAAGATAAAGCCAGAATGACCAGGCCTACACACCTCCCTGAGGGATAAGAAGGATGCTATAATTGGTATCACCTGGCCCAGTAAAGCCCAGATAGACATCAGTCACACAGGTGGGTGACCAGGACCTTCTGACCCTTCGCTTCCCAAAAAGGTCCTTGTTCTTTCCGTGTACACTTGCTACGTAACCCGCTTCCCATTGGAACATTACCTAAGCAGCAATACTTGTATTCTTATTGCTTGATTAGAGTTTTGTCCCATGTTGTATCCCCCCTTGTGATTTTGCTCTATAAAACTTCCTTTGAGAAGTGGGCTCGTTGCCAGCCCACTCACACCATTTCCTATCTCTCATGAGCTGTCTTTCCCTCAGTAAAATTTTCTACTTTTTACTTTTTTCTTTTTTCTTTTATTTTAAAGGGAATAAAACAAAACATAACAAAACAATGAGAACAATATTGGACTTCAAAAACAAGACAGTAGGAAATCCACAATAGTTACTATATTGCATATTGTTATCCTCTAAATAGATGCTCAGAGTACTGGCCTTAGGTCTGCAAAGTCAATCAAACGATACAAGCATTAAGTTTTTTCTTTGCTTCAGTTGCTGTCATCTCAGCCTGTATTCCTCCGAATTAGCCAGTTGCTTGGGGGAGGGGGTCTTCTCTCCCTGCCTGTGTACCAGATGATTCCACGTCATGGGGAGGGTGCTGCTTCTGGTTCTCTCCCACCCAGTTTAACCATTGCTGGCACTTGGGAGAGGGCTGCTGCCAGGTTCTCTCCTGGCCGGCTCAACCGATGCTCAAGATTTCCTACTCTTAACCTCTGTTTTTCCTCAGAATTTGTTCTTTGATTTTTGGGAACACAAACTCGGGGCACTGGACATCTCACAGGTTGGGAGTTACAGTGTTGCCCTTCCATCCTTTGGAGGTCCTGTATCACTGGGATTACAGATGAGTGTTGCCATGCCCTTCTTAACTGAGACTCATCTCGTGAGATCACGTGTAGAATTTTCTGCTTTTCTCACATTAGTGCTAAAAAAGTTCTACATCTTGGACCATTCTACCTTTCAGTTTTTGGAGTAGAGATGTTTAACTTGTAGTCCAGTCTCTTAAATTAGCTTTATAATTGTGAAAAGAGCAAAAGGTAAATTGTGCTGAATAGTTGGGAGGCTGAGGCAAGAGCATTGCAAATTTGAGCCCAGCCTAGGTGATTTAGCAAGATGCTGTCTCAAAAAAAAAAAAAAAATGAGCAGAGGATGTAGCTTAGTGGTACAGTGCCTGGTTGGGGAAGGGAGGAGATAAATTATTTCTAAATGCTCTGAAAAGTAAACACACTGTCTGAGGTTGTAAGCAGTAGGCAGAAATGAGTAGACATTTTCTGTCTTTTGCTTTTGAGCACTGTGGTCAGGTTTGATTTTTTCCCTTTTCTACAACTCAAAGCTTAGTCATATAATTCTTTTGGAAATTTAAAAGATTATTTTATTTACTTACTAATTTTTACTGTTCCAAGGATCAGGTTCATGGGCGTTGGACCCACTAAGCTACATCCCTGTCTCTCTTTACATGTTTTATTTTGAGACAGGTTCTCCCTGAATTACCCAGGCAGGCCTCAGATTTTGAGCCTTCTCCCTGGTCCGTGTGCCGCACACCTGTCCTATAATCCCAGCACTCTGAGAGGCTGAGAGAGGGAGGATTTCGACTTCAAGCCTGGCCTGGGCAGTTTAACAACTTCGTGAGCCCCTGTCTCAAAATGAAGATTAAAAGGGCTGGGATGCAGCTCAGTACAAAGGCCTGGGCTCAGCCCCCCATACCATGGAAAACAACCCGCCAAGCTTTGCCGTGCTGTGTTAACCTCTTGGGTAACGGGTTTCAGGCCGGTGCTACCCACCTCTCAATTCTTTTGGGCATTTACTCCTTTTACATGTTATAATTAACCATGTCTAGTAACTTCTTTTTTTTGGGGGGGGGGTGGTATGGGATCAAACTCACAACCTCACCCCTGCCAGGCAGGCGCCTGTGCCACTGAGCTAAATCCCTGGCTCTAGTAACATTTTTAATCTTTACAGCAAACTTGTAACCTCCTTGATGGAATTTGAACATTATGTTAGTACAAGTCCCACAGTGTAGCACATTATTCTAGGCAATGGCTAAGAGACGAGATGCAGAAAGCTGTTTGGAATTCTAGTTTACACAGCCTTGTAAGTTGTACAGAACATATGAATAGTAAATATGTATGTATGTTTCCATGGTTGGTATAATACCTGATAGACTTTATTGAGTTTATGTGAAGAACTGTGTGGAATCATTTGCTTTGTGTGTCAAATCACACTAGCACAGTCAGTTCTTGTTATTGCAAGCAGTTTTGTCTTTCTTCTGCATTCCTCCCTCCTTCCTTCTGTTCTTCTTTCCCTTCTTCCTTCCTTCCTTTTATGTTTTGCCATGTTAGGGTTCATATCCAGGGCATCATGTATGCTGGGTAAACACTGTGCCACTGAACTATGTCCCCAGCCATGCAGGCAGTTTCATTGGTAGTAATAAGTTATTGAATAAATTGTTTTCCTTCTTAGTGATGTTATTGTAAAGGATTTAATTTTTAGACTAGTTTGAACTTGCTTTTAAAAAGGGCCTTCACTTTTTTTTAAAGTTAAGTTTACATGCTAGACGGAATCACATAAATGCAATTATATTTGAAGGAAGTGTTTTGAGATAGTCATTTATTTGTATTCACATGACAATATTAAGTTTATTATGAAAGCTGATTTTCTATTTCCTGGAGGTTTTTGTTTTGTTTTGTTTTGTTTGAGACAGGGTCTCGCTGTGTCATTAGTCCAGGCCAGCATTGAACTCACTACGTGGCCCAGGCTGACTTCGAACCTGTGGCGAGCCCCTGCTTTTAGTTTTTCTTTCTCTTTCTTTCTTTCGTTCTTTCGTTCTTTCTTTCGTTCTTTTTTTGGTGCTGGGAATCGAACTCAGGACCTTGTGTTTGGCAAACAGGTGCTTGTGCCACTGAACTATATCCCCAACCCCTAAATTTTCCAAGTGCTGGGATTGCAGGTTTGTGCCACCCTGCCCAGCCTTTTCTGGATTTTTGTCCATGTTAATGTATCTATGCTAAAATTATTCACTTAATTTTACTTATTTTATATTGGCAGTATTATTGTAGCATAGGTGGCTAAATAAAATACTGGGTGAGAATTTGCTTAGTCCTTCTATAAATAACTCTCTGTGATCTTCCAGCCTTTTTCTGATGTTACTCATAGGAGATATCATGCTTCCAGCGACAAAGAATCACTCAGCAGGGTACGGTGGTGCACTCTCAGGAGGTTGAGGCAGGGGATGGCCACGAGCTCCAGACCAATCTGAGCTACATGAGCCCCTGTCTCAAAACAAAAAATAGAATCAGTTGGTTTGATAGGAACATACTCAATTCTTGGTACCATGGTATTTACTCTGTTCTTTATCCTCACTTGTATATCCTTGCCCCTCATATTGGAAGAGATAATCTTTATATTCTGGATTTCATTTGCTTATAAAATTTTCAAGGACTTCAGTCTAAAGATTTTGACCTCTATCTACTTTATCTCTTCACTTTCTCCAATTTCTATCACCTTCAACTTCTAGATCTCTATGGACTTTCATTGTTTAAGAGTATTATAATTATGCATTAGAAGAAATAAACATGCTAGCTGTCACAGTTTTGTGTAGACATTTTTAGCTTTCCTGTTGTTTTTCACACACACACATGTGCATACTTCACAATTTTATTGAAATACAGTTTAATTCAAAAACCATATAGTTTATCCATTTAAAGTATGTAACTCAGTGATATTTATTATAATCACAATTATACAGCCATCTCCACAATCAATTTTAGAAAATTTTTGTGACTTTAAAAAGAGCGCTTGTTGCCATTAAGAGTTACTCATCATTTCTTGCCAGCATCTCACCTTAGCCCTGGGTATCTACTAATTTTCTTTTCTTTTCTTTCTTTTTTTCTTTTTCTGCAAATCCATTTTATTTCAAAGAGAAAGAAAGGTAAACAAAATTTCAAAACACAGTAGTTAGGGGTAACTGAGGTACATACATTGCACATTGTCATCCCTAAATCATTCACCCAGAGCACAAGACATCTGCATTCAGTTGTCCAAACAGAACCAGCACAAATCCTTCTCTTCAGTGACCTCAGAGAAATCAGTATCTACTTTTATATTCTATAGATATGTCTAATTTGGATATCTCTTATAAATAGAATAATATTGTAAAAATGTTTTTAAAATTTTTTTCTAGTATGCTTGATGTATTGTTTTTTTGTTTGCTAGTTTTGTATATTTTTTTTGTTAGTCCATGTGTGCAGTATATAATGACGACATTTATTGTGGTGAGTTTGTCCATGTATATGACATATCTTAATTCTTTTGTTTTGTTTTGTTTTGTTTTGTTTTGCTTTTTGTTTTTTTGAGACAGGTCTCACTATGTAGTTCAGGCTGGCCTTGAGCTCACTATGGTGCCCAGACTGACCTTGAACTCACAGTGATCCTCCTGCCTTAGCCTCCCGAGTGCTGGGATTACAGACACCATTCCAGACCTTAATTCTTTTTAGTTCCCTTCTCCCTCCAACTCTTGATCCTTTTCCCATTTGAAAAAGCTCTGTTTCCATTTTCTTCATAAATTATCTTTTTTTTAGTACACCCCCCTCACATTTCTTATTCCCCTTCCAATTTGAAAAAAGATTTCCTACTTTCTTCCTGTTACCTTTAATTTTCCTCTTTATTTATATTGTGGATTTCTCATATAAGAGAAACGACGCACACATTTGTGTTTTGAGACAGCATTTCACTGTGTATTTCAAACTGGCCTTGAACTTGCCATGATGTCCCATCTCAGCCTCTTAAGTGCTGGGATTATAGGTGTGTGTCGCCACATCTGGTTGCTTTATTTAATGTAATGTTTTCAAGGTTCATCCATATTGTAGCACACATTAATCCTTTTTATTGCTGAATATTTCATCATGTGCATATCGCACATTTTATTTCATTCATTCTTCATTGATGAAGATTGAGTTGTTTCTGCTCTTTGGCTATTATGACTAGTGTTACTATGAACATTTGTGTGCAGGTTTTGACACAAATATTTCATTTCTTGGGTATATATCTAAGAGTAGAGTTGCTGGGCCCTTGACCTTTTTCTTTTTGATAATGTAGACTGCACTTGACCTTTGGAGGGAGCTGTGTCTCTAGCTTTTTTTGTTTGTTTGCTTGTATAATTTTGAGCCAGGGTCTCCTAAGTTGCCCAGGAGGTTGAACTTGAACTTGAGTTTCTCGTGTCTCAGTCGCCGGAGTGCTGGTATTTACAAGTCATTTGAGAAATTCTCAGGCTCTTTTCTATTTTTTTAAATTTTACTTATTTTTATTAGGTTTATTGGTATATTTTAGGTATACATAATAGCTACATTCTTTATAGGGATTTTGTACCTGTACATGATATAATTTGATTCTTTTTTTTTTTTTAAGTCTCTTTTCTAAAGCAGCTGCAGTGTTTGGCATCCCTATTAGCAGTAGTATGGTTCCAATTTCTCTACATCCTTACCAACATTTGTTATCTGCCTTGTATCCTAAGAGGTGTGCGATAGTATCTTGGAGTTTTTGATCTGCATCTTCCTTATGACTATTGACATTAAGCATCTTTTCTTTTCTTTTCTTTTCTTTTTATTTTTTTGGCACCAGGGATCGAACTCACAACTTTGCGCCTGCCAGGCAGGCTCTTAGGCCCCTGAGCTAAATCCCTGGCCCATTAAGCGTCTTTGCATGTGCTTATTGATCATTGTGTGTCTCACATAGAGAAATATATTCAAAGCCTTTGCCTATTTTAAAATTAGGTTGTCTTATTTATTTATTTTTATTTTTATTTATTTTTTATTTTTTGGTCTTTTTGAGACAGGGTCTCACTATGCAGCTCAGGCTGACCTTGGGCTCACTTTGTAGCCCAGGCTGGGCTCAAACTTGCAATGATTCTTGGGTCTCAGCCTCCTGAGTGCTGGGATAGGTTGTCTTTTATTGTTGAGTTGTAGGAGTTTCCTGTTTTCTAGATATAAATCCCTCATTAGATATTCATTTTGCAACTCTGTTTTCTATTTTTGTGAGCTTTTCTGTTTTTTTCCTTTAATTTTTGTGTATGCATAGGGGTGGGAGTTGGGCTAGGGATTGAACCCAAGGCCTCATGCTTGCTAAGCAGGTGCTCTACTACTGAGGTAAACTTCAAACCCTGCTTTTTTACTTTCCTTATAGTTTCCTCTGAAGCACAAAATATCCAGTTTATTCTTCTGTTGTTTGTGCTTTTGGTGTCATATCTGAGAAGTCATTACTCAAAATCACAAAGTTTTATACCTATTTTTCTAAGAGTTTTACAGTTTTAGCTTTATGTTTAGATTGTTGATTCATTTTTAGTTCACTTTTAAAAATATGGTATAGAAATCTTTTGAATGTAACTATCTAGTTATCCCAGTACCATTTGTGAAAAAGACTATGTTTTCTCTGTTCAATTGTCTTGGCCTCTGTCTTAGCTCACTTTGTGTTGCTATAACAAAATACCTAAGGCTAGATAACTTCTGAAAAAAGAGAGGTTTATGTGTTTAACTCATAGTTCCAGATGTCCAAGAGTAGGGCCCAGACATCTGTACAACTTCTAGTGAGGCCTTATGGTAGATGGCATCACAGGGCAGAAGTGTGAGCCAGAGGGGCCAGTGGGTCCATGGAGAGGAGACCAAACACACACAGTGCTTTGTAGTCCCTGACCTGCTTCTGTGAGCTGGGCTTGATACCTTCTGAGGGTGGTGTGCCCAGGACCACCACTCCCACCAGGACCCCACCTCTTTGTGCTGTTACACTGACCACCACGCTTTCAGCAGATGACCTGCTGGGGACAGATAATCTCTGAACCATTGCAGCTTCCTTTTTGAAAATCAGTGAACTGTAAATGTGATAGTTTATGTTTAGACCCTCAGTTGTAATCCATTGATTTACCCTCCAACCTTGTTCTTTTTTTTTTCAAGATTGTTTAGGATATTCTGGGTCCTTTGAATTTCCATATGACTTTTAGGAATTACTGACTTTTTCATTAACAACCCAAAAGAATTACTTCTTTCCAAAATTAAAAAATGTCTCTCCTAACTCACTGTCTCCCCAAAAATACCATTCTAGCCTCTCTTCTTTAAGACAGATAAATCTATTCAGAGAGTTTTCTACCCTGTCTGTCTCTATTCACCCATCTTGCACTTACTCTGCAGAAGTTTTATAATCACTGAAGGCCATCACTACTGTAGGTGCTTTTTATTCTTTATTTTAGAGCTCTGACTACTGCATGTGGTGACTAAAGCTTTAAAATGAATAGTTTTGTTGGTATCAAAGAGATGTAACCTATCCTTAATTTCCAAAAAAAGATTCAAACAGTAGTGAAAGATATGTCTAGTAGAAGAAAATAAAAATTCTGCCTGAAATCCCATTGTGGGTTTTTTTTGTTGTTGTTTTGTTTTGTTTTGTTTTGTTTTTGAGACAGGGTCTTGCTATGTAGTTCAGATTGGTCTTGAACTCTCTATGATCCTCCTGCCTTAGCCTCCCAAGTGCTGGGATTACAGATATGCGCCGTCATACCTGGCTTTGTGTTTTGGAAAATTGCTTTTCTAACAGTCTCTTTATGTTTCAGTGCATGTGTGTGTATATTTTACATAAATGGAATCATTTTATCATGACTGTACCATGTAGAATTTTTTAAATGTTATAATAAAAATATTAAAAAGTAACATCAGTTTTGTTACTTATCACGTTAACTGTATTCCTCTTTCCTCAGAAAAGTGGGGGTGGGTGGTCTGCAAGTTGGACACACTTGTTCTACATCCTAAATGTCTTTATTAAAATAATTTATTTTGCCATTTTATTATTGTACTTATTCAAGTGGCAAAATAGCCAGGGAACATTTTTCTTTTACTGAGATTTCAGTCATCTGGTGTGTTAATCAGTTTTTGTTCTGATAAAACACGTATGAAAATCAGTTTTAAGAAGGAAAGATTTAAGTAGGGTGTGGCGGTGAGTGCCTCCTGCAAAGCCAGCGCTCAGGGAGGCCAAAGTTAAACCTGCCTAGTACCGAAACAAAAATAGAAAGGCTCATAGTTTTGGAGGTTTTCGTTCCTGGTTGTCAGTTCACTGCTTTGGGGCCTATGTATGGCAGTGATGATGAAGCAGAGTTGCTCACTTCATGGTGGCCAGGAAGGAGAGAGAGGGAGAGGGGAAGGGGAAGGGGAAAGGCAGGGAGGAGAGGCAGGCGAGGGGAGGGTGGGGAGAGGGAGGGAGGCCGATTCAGAGCACACCTGCAGTGACTGACTTCCTTTCAGGGGACCCTGCCTCCTCAAGTTCCACCGCTTCTCAGTGGCTCCACAGAGCAACCAAGCCTTTAGCATACGGGCCTTTGGGGGGCATTTAAGATACAAACCGTAACATCTGCCTTTGTGAGATTAAGGTTCCTGTGTTGTTTGCTATGCTGAAAGAGAACAAAAATATGTGCAGTAGTTCCCCCTTATTTGCAGGGAATACATTCTAGGACCCCAGTGGGTGCCTGAACCTATATACAGTACCAACCTGTATATACTGTACACTGTTTATTTCCATGCATGCATACCTATAATAAAATAAATTCATAAATTAGGCACAGTAAGAGATAATATTAATTATGGTGTGAGTGGTGACAATGCCTGTTTGATGAGATGAAGAAAGGTGTTGTGTTAGCGTGCTACTTAAGACTTAGCTGAATAGAAGCACTGAAATAGTCTGATACTTGGATGGCTTAGTTACTTTCTTGTTGCTGGGACAAAATGCCTGACACCCATAAGTTAGAGGAAAAGTTTGTTTTAGCCCATAGTTTATAGAGGTTTCAGTTCACAGTTAGCATTTTCTAAGGCAGGATTAAGGGGCATGTCAGAAGGGAATGGCGAATGGCAGAGGAGAAACAGTCCATGGGATAGCAGGCAGGAGCAACAGGGCCTCCCTTCTGTCCCTTTAAACTCCATCCAGGCTACAAGCCTATTGTTTGGTGCCACCCACACACAGGGTGGTCTTCCCACTTTCGGTAACTCTATCACCCACACCCAATCAGTGAACTAATCCAGTATCACACACCTATGATCCAGTCACTCCTAAAAGCCCCACCTACACGTGCAGGAGGCTTTGGGGGACATCTAAATATGAACTATAATACTGGGTAGCCCAGACAGCTACTAAGTGTCTAATGGGCAGGTAGAACATACAGCATGGATAAATGAGACAAAGATGATTCATGTTCAGTGTGGGCATGATGGGATTAGATTTCCTCATGCTACTCAGAATGGAATATGGTAGCAGATGTTTATTTCTGAAATTTTTCATTTAATATTTTAGGATTGCAGTGGACCATAAAGAACAGAAACTATGAAGAGCAAACTGTGGATAATGGGAAGTTACTGTAACTCCTGTGGTTCTGTTCCCCTAAGTAGTATTTCCTTAGTTAAGGCAGTTACAAAGGCCCACCCACAAACAAGTGGAGGAGACACAGAATGCTTCTTGATAGGCGAGGAACAAGATTCTCAAAGAGCATATGAGATAGAAAGTACAGTTGCAATCTTTTTTTTTGGTACCAGGAATTGAACTCAGGGCCTCGCACTTGCCAGGCAGGTGGTACACTGCTGAGCTACATCCCCGGCCCTGATTTTTGGAAAATACAATATCAGATACTATCGTGTTAGTGTCTTGCAACCTCTTATTTTTCCTGCTACCATTGTGGCATATAAACCAGCATGACCTTGCCTGCTGTAGGGATCTCAAAACTCTTCTCTTC
This sequence comes from Dasyprocta punctata, assembly GCA_004363535.1. NCBI lineage: Eukaryota > Metazoa > Chordata > Mammalia > Rodentia > Dasyproctidae > Dasyprocta > Dasyprocta punctata. The sequence continues at coordinate 20,022 of RJWM01021809.1, forward strand.
GTTTTAATTTTTGTTCCCTGCAACTAATTTTCTTTCACCAGCCCAAATGATTAAAAAGAAAAGCAATCACATTATTCTTCTACCTAAAATTTTCTAGTGACCTCAAGAAAAAGTGAAAAAACTTTCCTAAGACTTTGCTATGAGTTAGCCTTTTGTCTGTCTCAACTTGTCTTTGTGCAGTACTGTAACTCCCCACTGTCTCTGAGCATTGTGCTGCTTTTTCTGTTCCTGGAGTACTTCACACTTGCTCCTGTCTTAGGGCTTTCCCTGTGCTTTCTGTTTGCTTGGGCTGATATTACCTGAGGTTTGACACAGCCAGTTACTTCTTACGCAGGCCTTTGTTTAGCCGTCACTGCTTAGAAAAGTGAAGTCTCGAAAGTAGGCCTTGCCCTCAGTGCATTGTATTTTATTTTTTTGTGGTATTTATTGCAGCTGAAATAATTTTTTTAATTGTCTGTTTCTGCCTGCTAGAATGTAAACTCCTTTAGAACAGAGTACTTACTTATCTTCATTTTATCTCCATTTCATGCTCTAGCATCTAAAGCAGTCCCTAATAGTGGCTTTTCAGTAAGTGTTAAGAAATAGGTAATACTTTGAAGTATTTGTTATTATTTCCTTTGTACAATGAATAAATTAAAATTTCCAAGAGATGGAGGGGAGAGCGAGACAGTGGAAGGGAATGGTAAAATAAAAGAATTATATGTGTTAAAAAAATTATATGTGTTATGTACATGTACCAACTCCCTATAATGAATATAATCGGTATTTACTGCAAGCATGGACTAATAAAAAACATTTTTTTTTTGAGACAGGGCCTCACTTTGTAGTTGAGACTGGCCTTAAACTTGCTTTGACATTCCTGCCTCAGCTTCCCCAGTGCTGGGGTTACAGGCTTGTGCTACCATGCTGGGTTAGAACTTCAAAAAAATTAAACTTGGGAGTATCACAGTAATTTCAATATGTGTTGATCATGTTTTTTAACTTCAGATAGAATGTTCTTTTCAGAATACTGGGTGAGCAGTGATTAGAATAATGACAAACTAAAGTTATCGCTAGTTTGCTGACAGGTGATAAACAATTTGTATAATTATGATGAAATATATTTAACTTCCCGCATAGGTGCTTCTAAAATGTAAACTGCATTAGTTAATCCTTAAAAAAGTAAGACATGTTGCTAGGCGTGGTGGTGCACACCTGTAATCCCAGCACTTGGGAAGCTGAAGCAGGAGGGAGGCTGAGGCCAGCCTGGGCTACACTGTGAGTGCAAACCAAGCTTGAACTACATAATCTGCCTCAAAAACAAAGCAAAACAAAACAAAACAAGATGCCAATCTGGGACCAGGAATATATAGCTCAGTGGCACAGTGCCTACCTGGCAAGCACAAGGTTGTGAGCTCAATTCCCGGTACCAAAAAAAAAAAAAAAAAAAAGACACGCCAGTCTCCACCCCTTTTTGTGGTGTTGGGAATCAAACCCTCAGGTCTCATGCATACTAGGCAAGGGATCCTTTTAGAGCTACTGTAATGCTGTGATAAAGCAGGGACTCTCCCTCTGTTGTGTCTACAGCCCGCCAGTGCTGGGCTGGTGGAAGAGATGGCCAAGGAGCCGAAGAAAATAACCTGGAAATAGCTTTGAAGAGACTTTTATTGAGACTAACAAGCTACTAGCAGAGTTCATTGAAATTTAGTGGCACAGCACTTGCCTGGCAAGCTCAAGGCCCTGAGTTCGATTCCCAGTACCAAAAAAAGAAACAAACAAACAAACAAATAATAACAAGGGAAGAACCAGGAGAGAAGCTCAGAAGGTCCACAAGGGGCATGTGTCTTCAGCCATTCAGCTCGGCAAGTCCACAAGGGGCCGCCCTTAACAACAGCACTGCTCTGGAGGGCCAGAGTCATTCCACACAGGGCCACTGCAGGGAGAGGAAGGTAACAGACTCAACTGCATATTAACAATCACTGTGTTCCTTACTTATCATGCATGTGCTGGAAACAGGTTCTAGTTACAGAAAATAACTGCTTTGGCCCATTCTTAGTGTCCTTCAGAGAACACTTATCCAGACACTGTGGTCACTGCCCCCTTACAGTGTCCCCTTGACTTGGCAAGCTTTTTGGGAATTCAGAAAGACATCTCAGGGATGTGGGGATACAGACCATACAGGGTTCTATGTATTTACGTAGCATAAAAGCTAGTGGAAAATTCTTGTTTATTTTGTTGTGCTGGGTATGGAACCCAGGGCTTCATGCATACTGAGCAACCTGCTCACAAATTCCTAAAGATCCTTTATACCTGGAAGGGAGGCAGTAAGTGCAGATTTCTGGGAGGTAACATTCTGCATGACCACTCACCATGTTGTGTATGTACTTAAACTCTTCATTCCTTGTTTTTCTTGTAAAGTGTATAATTCTTTTTTGGTGTTTGAGACACAGGGTCTTACTGCACAATTTAGGCTGGTTTTGAATGAACTGTGTAGCCCAGGCTGGCCTCAAACTCACAGTTGCCTTCCTGCCTCCGCCTCTGGCTTGGTTACAGGTGTGTGCCACCATGCTTGGCTTAAATCTGTAAATTTTGAAGTAAAATTAGAACTGACAATGTTTTTAAATTGATATTTTTAAATTGCTTTTTCTTTTTTCTTTTTTGGAGTACTAGGGATTGAACCCAGGGCTTCATGCATGCTGGATATCATTGTACTGCTGCGTTATATCAGCAGCTTAAATGCCTTTTTAAAAAGTACATCTTCGCTGATTATAAAAATAAAATGTTTCTTGTAAATAATTAACTTTTGAAGTCCTTGAAATTTTCATAAGTAAGCAGGTCAGCATGGTTCTTGAACACTTGACCTACTTCCTCATACTCCGTCATAATTCTACTTTTCCTTAAGCACCATCACCTGAGGGGAGTTTGTTAAGTAATTTCTTAGGTAGTGTGTGAACTTTTTTCACCCTGTCTTCTGATACTCACGTACCGTGCTCCAAATACTTTTCCTGGCTAACTTGGGAATCTTTTAACAGTTTCTCTGTGAAAAAGTCTTTTGAATCTGAGACCACAGATTTGAACAAGGAGCCACATTCTGAATGTGGCTGAACAGAACCAGCCTTGGTATTGGGACAGAACAGCCAGAATTCCATGGTGCTGGCTGCTGGTCTCACTATGGAGATTTTTATTGTGCGTTGCACACATTGTCCTGTATTCTTTCAGTGTTTCTGGTGCTGTTCTTGTTATTCTCTTTTCTTAATCTTATTTTGGGTGCTGAATTAGTCTTTTTCCAAAAAAGGGAAAAGATCCTCAATTTCTGATAAAGAAGGAATTTGAAGACAATAGTGGATATCACAGTTCGAGACTTTAATACTCCCCCATCATTTCCTTCAGTCAAATCTGGTGAAGAAACATGGATCAGTCATTTTAGTATTTTAGGTAATTAGTATTTTGGGCAGCATTTAAGAACAGGTCTGTTTTGAAGCCCAGCATGTATTACTAATGTGCTATAAATAATTTGCAGAACTTGGGCTTCTGTTTAGTATTTAATGTTTAACTTTATAAAGGATACAAAAACCCTAAGTCATCATGATGGTCCTTAATTGAACTTGTAAAAGTGGTTCTTTTTGCTGATCTGTTGGCCTCAAATTTTGACTTAAAGATAAAATTCTCCTTTTAAAAAACAGTAGATCTGGCACTTTATAGGCTAATAAGCCACTGCATCAATACTAGTCCACAGTCTTTCACCTATAATTTTGAAATCTTTGAAGCTCTGAATTGTTGCTAGGTGTGGCGGTGCTTGCCTGTAATCCTGGCAGTCTGGAAGCTGAGCCAGGCAGATCACCGCTGCTAATTCAAGGGTAGCCTGGGTTACACAGTGAGTGCAAGGCCACCTTGAACTACTTACAACATATAGTGAGACCTTGTCTCAAAAAAAAAAAAACAAACCAAAACAAAGCAAACAAAAAGAGACTGTAAATTCCAACAGTTTTTTCTAACACACAGCCTGTCCTGAATGGATGTGTGACTGCTTATAATCTTTATCATACTTAGTGCATTTATATCTTGTACCGTAGCAATATTAATATGCTTGAGTGTGAAATTAGTATTCTTGGTTACCCCAGAGCGCATTGCTGATATGACACAAATTCAGAACGACATGTTTGGTACCTTTCTGAAATTGTGAATCCCCAGACACAATCGACCCACAAACCTTGGGATGAAGGCTGTAGATCTGTATTTGGGACCAAGTCACCAATGAGTCTGCATGCCAGAGACGGTTCACAAGGCAGGGTTACATGCTCTGAGCATTGCTGAGGCCTTCATAGGGTGACATTTACTTCACTAAGTTCAGGATTGCTTATTTTACACTCATCCTCTGTGGCTCAGAAAATCTGTTGTGGAAGACTTACTCTGGCTTGTGGTGATTTTCACATAAATGTAATTCCAAGGTTGTACCTGCATTCGAATCCTCTTTCTCCCACTTGGTATGTGTGAGTCCATAGGAAGGTTCCCTAAATCTTTCTGAGCTTTTGATTCCTCAACTATAAAATGTCTGTAATAAAATAACCTGTTGTATTACAAAATTGTGACAATTTAATACAGTAGTATTTAAACCACCAGCACAGTGTCTGCCATATAAGTGCTCAGTTAATGATACCAAGAGACTAAAGTTTATGGAGTTTTTGATATAGTAGTAGTCACTAAGTGGACATTGTAGTCCCTATTATATAAGGTGGTATTCCAATTTATTAATTTATAATAAGAAATATCACTGTTAAGACCACATCGACTGTCTAACTTGTGTGTTAGTGCATTTATTCTTGGATGCCACATTTATAAGCAGCATCAGACCAAAAAAATTACATGTTATAGATATTTAATGGCATCAGACAGACAGTAACATGCAGTCCTTCTCTACTAGAGATGTACCTGTTTACAGAAGGGAACAGGTTTAACCTTTGGGTGAAAAAACATTGTTTCCTGCCGCTCTAGCTCTAGCTCTAGCTTTAGCTGTTGTTCTAGTTCTGACCTTTCTGTAGTGCTATTAGTGTAATACTTTGTGATGCTTATAATGACTTCCAGGATGCTTTATCTCTTGTTTATCACTATCTCTTTATCTATATAGATGGGAGAGGAAGATGAGAGATTGAGTTATCCATGATAACTTGAGGGGTCAGTAATGGGGCAAATGTCTATTACTGAGTCTGTGACTCCTCAAAGTTTCTTTCTTTTTTTTTCTTTCTTTCTTTTTTTTTTTTTTTTTTTTTTTGTTACTGTGTTTGAACACAGAACCTCCCATGTGCTAAGCAGTTGCTCTACAACTGTTTATTCCTGACACTTAGTTTTTCTCATTTGGAGACAGGGTCTGGCTCGTTTGCCTAGGCTGGCCTTGAACTTGTGACCCTCTTGTCTCTGGGTAGCTGGGATCACAGGCATGTGACACCATTCCTAGCTTCAGTTTTTGTGGCATAGCTTTCCAGTTGCATGATGACATTTTTGGGGTATTGAGAGCTCAGTAATTAATAGGAAGTAGTTAATATTCTATAGGGTACTAAATCATATCAGGATGGTTAAGAAGTTGACGTCCCTGCTGCCATTTTCTGTTTTATAATTGTTAAGTAGTGTATCTGTGTGGAGTTTTGGTAAGTATTTCTTTATCATTTTTTTTTTTTTTTGAGGGAGTGAACCCAGACCCTTCATACTGAGCTATATCTCCAGCTCCTTTTTTTTTTTTTTTTTTTTTTTTTTTTTTTTTTTTTTTTTTTTTTTTAAATTTTGAGAAAAGCTTCCCAGGCTGGGCTCCAACTTGCAGTCCTCCTGCCTCAGCCTTCCAGAATGCTGGGGTTACCAGGGTGCATCACCATGTCTGGCTAACTTTTTATTGCGATATGATTACATTCAGTTAAAAAAAAAAACTACGTAGATTTTAAGTGTATAATCTACACTTAAAATGGTGAATTTTCACATTTATTTACAGCCTTGTTATCAGTATTGCAATCAAAATAGAAAGTATTGCTGTCATACTGCAAAGTTCCCAATGTCCGCTTCCTGACCATCCCATACCCCTGAGCCAGTCTTTCTTAGTTTGAATGTTAATTTCACTTTGTTTAAAGTAAATTTGTGTTAAAGATCAGACAAGTCTCATTCGACTCTCATTCATCTCATAGTCCTTAGCGGGTAGTTTGCCTGGCCTATTTCCCTTCTGTGTACCATGGGTGTATGGCCCAAGATGCAGCACTGGATAGAACAACTTCGTGTGCTCTTAGGAACGCACTAGTATGAGTGTCAGTGCTGTACATTTATACGGGAAACAGAGGGATCATTTTGACATTTGTTCACATTCATCGTCCATATGTATTCTGCAATCATTATCTTTTGTAGAAGGAAATAGGAGTGCCAGATAGGAGGGGACAAACGAGGATGAATTAGACATCCTGTCCTCCAGGAAAAGTGATGAGGTGTACACATATATTATCATCATACATGATAATAGTTTCTTAGGAAAGGAATGCTGTATGCTAATAAGTTGGGTATTTTTTTGTTTGTTTATTTTGTTTTGACACAATCTTGTTATGTTGTTTAGGCTGGTTTTGAGCTCACTGTGTATATAGCCCAGGCTGGCCTTGAACTCCTGGCTGTCCTGCTTTAGCCTCTCTAGCACTGGGATTACCGACTGACCTGACAGACAGTAGGAACACACATCCTAGATCACACCTGGCTTGCTATTAAGTTTAGAATTCATCACGTACAGCTGTAAGAGATTTCGAATAAGTCGAGTTAGACTTGCCTGATCTTTAACACAAATTTACTTTAAACAAAGTGAAATTAACATTCAAATAAAAGTTTAGTGTCTTTTTTTATTTTTTCAGTAGTGAGAATTGAACCAAGCCTCATACTTGCACATGTTAAACACGACTTACTCCTGACTAGGCCCTCAGACTGTTTAAATTTAATAAAAAAAAAATTTTTTTTTTTGAGACAGGGTTTCACTATGCAGTTCAGGCTGGCCTTGAACTCACTCTGTAGCCCAGGCTGGTGTCAAACTTGCAGCAGTGCTCCTGCCTCAGCCTTCAGAATGCTGGGATTACAAGTGTGCGCCACCAGCCTGGCTAAATTTGATTAAAGTTTTTGAGACAGGTCTCACTGTGTAGCCCAGGCTTGCCTTGAATTTGTAATCTTCCACACTTTGCCTCCCAGATGCTGGGATTATAAACACGTGTCATGCTTGACTAAGTTTGAGTGTTGTTAGATAACAGGTTTGAGAGGTATTTTTTTTGCTTATAACAAGATTGTAAAATTAGCTTAAATGACAAGCTGTTTCCTAATGAGTTTCATATATGTTTGTGCAAATCTTTTCCAGATGTATTTGGTTTGTGAAGCAGAGTAAATTCTTACTTATAGTTCTAATTAATCAGGTTTTCATTGATGGCACTAGCTATTCTTGCATCAAGGTATATTTTGTAATTTTTTTCTCCCGTGTTAGGGATAGAACCCAGGGTCTCATGGATGGTAGGCAAGTACTCTACCTCTGAATGACACCCCAGCCCAACATTAAAATAGTTTTGAGTATTTCATACATTAGGAATATACTAATCTTCTAAAAGCTTGCAGACCCATTGGAGATAAAATTAAATAATTACTTTGGTGCTAAGTTTTAATTTGATTGGTGCTTACATAGCATTACTAAATATTGTTATTCATTTATAATTATCTTAAAATAGTATTTAAAAAGCCAATTGTAAAAATTTGGTTTAAAAATACTGAAATTAGCTGGGCATGGTGGTGAATGTCTGTAGCCCCAGCTACTCAGAAAGCTGAGATGGCAGGGTCACCTGAGACTGAGGGGTTTGAGACCAGCCTGAGCCACAGCTGTGTCACCAGGTGGGGCCTGAGGAGGTCTTCCAAAGAAGAGCTGGGGACCTCAAGTCACCCCACACCAGAGCAGGCTGTAGGTTCTCTAACTTCCAGAACACAAAGAGTTTTCAAGATGTGTCAATGAGAGCCATAAAGAGCCTACTTAGGCAGAATTTAAAAGGTACACACTCAGAATTAGAGTGCAGGTCCTCTAGAAAGAGGTGCACTGTGGTCTGGTGTATTTATGTGTTTGGAAGTGTTTTCCAGATGGGTGATCTAGGACGTGTGTTCCTACTGTCTGTCAGGTCAGCCATCTGGGGGGCTGGGTTTGAAGTTGATCTATGCTGGCCCGCTAATACTGCTGCTTTCTGGAGGACAGAGGACTCTGAGAGAAGCAGTGTGTTCAATTATATGCCCACTGTGTCTTTAAGACCCTTAGGGTTTTTTGTTTTGTTTTGTTTTGTTTTGTTTTAATGGTGTGAATTTCCTGGAAAGGAGAAAGGCTTAAGTAACTTCTGTGTCCTGAAGCTGCAGTTTTTCTTAAAAGTACAATTTTAAAATTAGAATATTCTCTGTCTCCTTTCTACCTCTTTTTCTATTCTACCTCAGCAAGATTCTTCTCAAAAAACAAAACAAAACACTGAAAGAGGGAAAGTTTGTCCTGTTTTACTTGGGAGTGTTAAGTAGCTTGAATTGGAGTGAGTGGCTATCTCAAGTGAATTATTGAAAAAGTAAGCTGCCTGGGAGAGGAGGCTGGGGCCATGGAGGCAGCAAACACTTGCCTGATGCCCTCCAGACATTCCTGAGGTTCTGGGGTATAAGTGGAGGATAATGGTGATAGATAATTAACTTTACCGCCTGACAACGAAAACAGGCTCACAGCCCCTTACAATGCTACAGAACTAGTGTGGTAACAGCATTCATAAACTGAGGAGACAGCAGTGATCAGTACCTGAGCATTAGGACTGGTTTGGGAAAGGGTTCCCAGAGTACGAAGGAGGGATTTTTTTTTTTTTTTTTTGTATTTTTGGTGCTTGTGTTTTTTGGGGGGAGGGGGTTTGCTGAGGATGTCTATGCATTATTATTAAAGTAGACGTGTATGTGTGTGTGTGTGTGTGTGTGTAATAGTAGCAGCAGCAAGTGTAGAAGGGGCAAAACTGATGGTAGGAAACATGCTGGAAAGGAAGTCTAAGAGGAAAGGGAAATTTCCCTTCCCCCAAAGTTTTGATTTTGCTGAAACAAACTGACAGTAGGTAATATGCATAGAGCATACACGTTTATTAATATACATAGAGCCATACAAAATGTGAAACTCCAGGAAGGCCCACTTGGTAGTGATTTAAATATCCTCTTCATGGGTGAGAGAAAAATATGAGACTGGAAGTGCTTTTAGCAGGGGAAGTGAATGATTTTTAGAGAACGTGAGTGGGGCTGAAGTATTGACAGTGGCCCGGGACAGACTTCCCTGGACTGTCAGTGTGGTGTTTGATTTTCAGTCTCTCCCTCTGTGATTTGAGTTTAATCTCCCTTCCTTAATGAAATTTCAGTAGGGAGTCTGGAGCTAATTGTGTTCCTGTTTGGTGGATCTGGTCTTTCGGAAGATAAGAGAACTTCAGAGAAAGGCTCTTCCTGTGCTTCAGGAGAGAAAAAGGTTCAGGCAGGAAAAGGTACCAGACCTCGAGGCTCCTGCCTTGGTTGAGTGAGTCAAAGTGCCATACTCTGGGGTGTTCTTTTCTGAGCCTAACCAAAGTTGTGGGCCACAAAAAACAGAGTTAGTTTAGGCTTAAAAAAAGTGATTGTGGGTTTTGTTTGATGTACTGAGACGGAAGTGATGAGGAAGGGCATCATCCTGCTGCCCGCTGTGTACAGGTCTTGTCCTGTGTGATTTCCTCAGTCTGTGCAGTGATCCGATGAATATAAGAAGTGAAAACCAGCTGGGCATGGTAGCGCACACCTTTAATCCCAGCACTCAGGAGGCTGAGGTAGGAGGAGCATTGTGAGTTCAGGGCCAGCTTGGGCTACAATGAGAGTTCAAGGCCAGCCTGAGCTACATAGTGCGACCTTGCCTCAAAAAACTAGGGCTGGGAGTTTGGCTCAGTGGCTTAAGTGCCTGCCCTGGCAGGTGTGAGGTTGTGAGTTCAATCCCTGGTGCTGCAAAAAAAAAAAAAAAAAAAAAAAAAATAGTGAAAGCCAGAGAGTGTAAATGATTTGGCCAACTTCATACAGCTGGCGAGTTGGCGAAGCTGGAACTCCAAGCTCTCACTTCACAATCAACATTGTTTTATTAAATTGTGCTGTATGGGGTAATATAAGTTAAATATCACTGGCTATAATTTTTTATTTTAGTAGTTTATTCTAAAAGCTATATTACCTTTTTCCTCCTTGAATTATTTTTAAGCATATGCTTTAGGGGACCGAAACAATTTTGTGCATAAAAAAGAAATGTCAAGCTGGGGATGTAGCTCAGTGGTGGAGGATATGCCTTGCATGAGTTCTGTCCCCAGCACCTCAAAAAAGAAAAAACTTCATATGCGCATATCTATAGCCTCGGAAGCTTAAATGGAGAATATTTTGAATTGTTCTTGATTTAAATGTCGTCGACATTTAAAGTGGTTGTCCCTTCTGAAAGTTTTGGGGGTTTTTTGTTGTTAGTAAGTGGTATACTAGAGTTCAGCTACAGTTATATGCCCAAGTGTAGCTACTAAAAGTATTGGATTCTGTTAATCTCATTGCCAGAGCAGTTATATACATTAAGCTGACTCAAGACTGACAGTCAGCTGAATAGTTCCTTTTTAAAATTTTTTTTGAGACAGGGTCTTACTATGTAGCTCAGGTTAGCCTTGCACTCTCTGTAGCTCAGGCTGACCTCAAACTCATGATCTTTTTTCCTTAGCCTCCCGAGTCCTGGGATTGCAGGTGTGTGCCAACATGCCCAGCAACAGTTCTTAATATGTCCATGAAATAACTTTTTCAGTGGAATTTAAGAAATAGATAGAAGAGACAGACCACTGTGTGCATTAACGTAGTTATCAGTTCTTCTCTTGAGAATGCAGATCCGTCTCATTGTTGTCATGCTGCTTTGACTTGGTATTCTTGTTTATGACTAATTTTGTAACCAAGATAAAAAAAATTACTATTTTTTTTTCTTTTAGAGATAGGCTGCTTCTGCAACTTGCTCTGCTGAGAGTGTAAACTGCCACCCCTTCCTCTCCTCAGCGCAGATGAATAGATCAGAAAACTAGTATCTTCATCTGAAAGGAACATGCAGGTGCTGGCCCCTGTGGGTAGAAGTCCCTTTCTTGTCCACAGGGGAGAGAAGAAGCTGAGAATGTGCTAGGGATAGAATGGCATGGAAATTTCTTTGTCTGTTGTTTTATTGTGTTCCTCCCCTTTCTCACTGTAAAAGTAGTTACATACCTGAACATGGGGAGGGGGAGATTGAGGCAGTAAGAGCTCCCCCATAACCTCCTGTGGAACTAGCTTTGAACACGCCCTTTCTTTACACAAGTCACCTGGAGCGCAGTGAGTTGTACAGACCTAGTCATCCATAACAGTTTCTAAACACCTACTTAGCAATTTAAATGTAAGTGTTTTATAACAATTTTTGCATAATTTAGTAAGTCTTAAATGAAAAAAAAAATTACCCTTCTCGCTACAGGGTATGATAGACCAGAAACCTTATTTTTAAATTTTATTGTATTGTATTGTATTGTATTTTTTGGGTTACAGTCTCCCTTTGTATTGCAGGCTGACCTTGAACTTACTGTGTAGCAGCACAGTCTCTTAACTCATGGTGATGTTCCTGCCTCAGTCTCCTGAGTGCTGAGGTTACATGTGTGCATCGCCATTGTCTAACTTCATCCTTGCTTTTTTTTAGTAATAAAGAATTTAAACCAAAGCATGATTTTTTTTTACTTTTACTGTAGTTTATGAAAACATGTTTTCATTCGTACATGTTTATAGTAAGTATATAATTACTATATTCATTGTGAGTAAATCACAAGTTTACAGGAAAAACCTTTAATTAGACAGTAAGAAAAAATGATAAGAGACTTGATTTTGAAGACTTGACAAAGATTAGGCTGGTCGTTAACAAAGGACAGTATGAAAAAATAAAGACTCCATGTGAGTGGCTGCAGGGGGCATACTCTGGAGGGGGTCTGACTGGCCCCTTATTTTTTCCTTTTCCCTGCAGGTTCTCACTAAATCAGTTCCCCAGGCTGGGCTGGAATTTGTGATCCTCTTGCCTTAGTCCCCTAGAGTGCCAAGACAAGCATGTGCTACCATGCCCATTTTCTGGGAGCCTGTTTTATAGAGGCACTAATCCCATTCCTGAAGGCTCTGCCCTTGCAACCTAACCCTCTCCCAAAGGCACCGGCTCCTTGCATCATCACTGAGGGAGCTGGGATTTCAGCATGTGAGTTTTGGAGGGACATAAACAGCCCATGTCAAGATACATCCCTGTAGACACTTGTGTCCCTCACATTTAGCGAGCCTTGGAAAGGCATTTTCTAGAATAGTTTGTGAGATTAATTTTAGAAAGTAAATTCTGCCTTCAGATTCTTTCTTTCTTTCTTTCTTTCTTTCTTTCTTTCTTTCTTTCAGTACTGGTGATCAAACTTACAACCTTGCCCTTGCCGGGCAGGCACTTATGCTGCTGAACTAAATCCCCGGCCCTCTGATACTTTATTGCCATAGGAAAAGGAAAATTGTTTTCTGATTTTATTCCTTTACTAATTTATCCACAAGGTCTTTTAGTTTTGGTTGCTTAACCCCAGCCCACGTTACTTCTTAGCAGGGGATTATGAATGTGCTGATTATATTGCAAAGGCAAGCAGAAACACCAAAACAATACCCAGGATATGGAGGCAGATTTATTTACATCCATGGGCGCTGATCGGGGTCACTCGCAAAATATCAGGCCCCGATCTCTGGTGATCTAGGGCTTATGTGGGATAAGCAAGCAGGAAATACAGAGACAGAATGACTTGTCAATTGGGGATTGGTTTATACGATGTGCATCACAGTAACCAGTTATGCATCACAGTGACCAGCCATTTCTAAGAGACCAGATGCAACCAGAACTGGAACAGGAACTATTACCTGGGCAACTAAGAAACTGAAGTATACTGGCCAGGGGCCATTTTCTGTTACATTATCCCCAACTGTTACCATGCACTTGGGATTAGGCTCTTTCCTTTGGCTTCTGTCTTGGTTAATTTTCTCTGGTTGTTGGGACAATATACCCCACACCCAAAATTAAGGAATGAAAGCTTTATTTAGCTCACAGTTTATGGAGGTTTTAGTCCATAATCAGCTGGCTCCAAGGCAGGGTGGCATGGCACAAGGGCAACACTTCAAGGTGGCAGAACACAGCAAAGCAACAAGAGCAAAAGAGGGGAGGGCAAGGCTTGGGCTACAACTCGAGCGCAAGGCCGGCCTGAGCTACACAGTGCGACCCTGCCTCAAAAAACCAGGGCTGGGAGTTTGGCTCAGTAACTTAAGTGCCTGTCTGGCAGGCTCAAGGTTATGAGTTCAAGCCCCAGTGCCGCAAAAATAAATAAATAAATAAATAAATAAAAAAGAGGGGAGGGCAAGCCTCTTTTCCTCCCTTGTATTGTAAGCAGGCTACCACTCTGGGGCAAGGGTAGCTCTCACACTATCTCCCTGCCCTCCTTTTGCACAGGTTGAAGATGTTTGCAATGGAGGACCCTGGCTCCCTGCTAAGTTGCTTGGTTAAACTTCTAAACTCAAGTTGGCACAGTGTATCAACCATTACAGCTTCCCAGTAGCAGCAGTCAGTGTCACAGTAAATATCTATTTAGATCTCTAGAACCAATGCATTTTCACTTTGGCAGTAAACATCAGAGACTCTGGATACTCTCAAGTGTTCCACTGCCTGGAGCTATTTATACAGTGTTGGTTAGAACTTTTAGAAACAGTGTGTCTTAGAGGTTTCTTTGATAGAGGGAGCTTCCTGACTTTTTTTTTTAAAAGACAAGTGTGTAGTAAATGTGAAGATGATTTAGTGAAAGTTGAGGCAAGCTTAACAGACTTAGTAACAGACCTAAAGTTGTGAATTTTAATTTGTCCTTAGGCAGCTAAGTAATTCGCAAGTCTCTTTTAGTTTACTTAGCAACATAATCAAAATGATAACTGAAGCTTCAGATTACTGAGTGTTTATATATGCTGTGCAAGGTTATAGGCTATATTTACTGAAGTTTCCAAGGGTTATCTGCACCTATGCATATCCTTCTCAACATTTTTTTTGGGGGGGTACTGGGGATCGAACTTACAACCTCACACTTGCTCTGCAGGTGCTGTACCGCTGAGCTATATCCCTGAACCCTGAGCATTCATTTATTGAACAAATATTTTCAAATGTCTTCTGTATACTAGATAGTATTCTCCTAGAATTTATAGTCTAGCAGGAATGATGAGCAGTAAATTAGCAATTTCAGACTTTTTGAATTATAGTTTAAGTACTTGGTAGGTTTTTTTTTTTTTTTTTTTTTTTTTTTTTTTTGGTACTGGGGATTGAACTTACAATGCTTACGCCACTGAGCTAAATCCCCAGCCCTGTTTTTTGAGACAGGGTCTCACTATGCAGTTCAGGCTGACCTTGACCTCACTTTGTAGCCCAGGCTGGTCTCGAACTCACAGTGATCCTCTTGCCTCAGCCTACTTGGTAGGTTTTTAATACTCATTTTTGTTAATTTAATACCCAAATGTACACTCGGGTACTCTGGATTATTGTTTTTTTTTTTTTTTTTTTTTTTTTTTTTTTTTTTTTTTTTTTTTTTTT
>RJWM01021810.1:0-34691 GCA_004363535.1 Dasyprocta punctata
ATATCTGATCATCCTTGATATGTAGTTCAATTTCTCCTCCTCAACTAGGCTCCAGATAATGTCTGATCACCCTTCAGCAGGAATCCTGTTAGGACAATTTAGCCAAAATCCCCTCTTACCCTATGTTTCCTCTTAATATTATTTTTTCAGTCCACTAACTCTCACCTTACTCCAAGGCTGGTTCATGCTATATTTGGAGCTGAGCCCAATTTCTCTCCCCAACTACAAAACTCCACTGCTGTGGCCCATGAACCTATAGATATAGTGCCCCTACACCCTGAATAGAGAATGCCCTTCTGTCTTAATTATGTCATAGAATGTTTTTTTCTTTAGCTTCACACATCACGCATACATTTTGACTATAGTCCAGGAAGTGATGAAGCTCTGCACATATATCCAAACATTCTGGTCATCCAGTCTTTCTCGAGATCAAATACCACTCCCTAGTTTCAGGTAAGATGAACAAAATTAATTGACCTTTGTAAAGACATTACCTGAAACCTTGATTTTACTAATATTAACTAATTTTCGGTTCTTTACATTGCAACAGCTACTCATGAGACTGAGCATGCCATTATTGTCTTGTGAGAGAATCTATTCATATAAAAGTAAATAGAAAATTAAATTGATCTCCCTAAGTAAACTAGCCCTAGGTCTAAAGCTTGATCACTGTTTCTTGGCAAAAACACAAGATAAACACCAAGGCATATAGGGACTCATATGGAAAAGACAATCTTTAGTTTTTGAATTTTTTCCACCTGCTGTAAAGCTATTTCAGAAAATCTCAGTCATAGAAGAATAAAAATGAAAATGAAAACCACATCAGCACTTACTCATGTAGAGTAAACCTAAGTGTTAAAGGGAAGCAATCTAATCTTTTCTCCGGTGAGAAATGCTAATCTATGTACTGCACTATTTCTGCTTTGGCCCTTTCCAGTCATAAACCTGGTTATCGGAAAGGCTTCATAAAAAATAAATACTTTAGTTCTTCCTGATAATCTCCCTCAGCGCTACATTCCACTTATCAGGCCCAACTTAGTCTGAATTGTTGGCTTACATTGGTTATCTGAAAGAAGGACACAAGAAATTTAAATTCAAACAGAATGGTCCCTATCACATCAGGGGATTGGGACAGTTGATTTACCCGTGTAATCTCTTTAAACATCTACCAGGAGAGAGGTTCTACGGCAGAATTTATTGTCTCCTCTTGCCATCTTTGGGCCTACAAAAAAAGCCACAGCAAAATCCTACTATGAAATCTGAAACTCCAGTCACTGATTTCCTGGCTGATGTCATTTTCAAAGCACATCGTAGCCCTGTGATAGTCACAGTGGGAATCTGCTTCTTTATGGAGTTTCCATCTGCTTCCCATCAGAAAGAATCTCTTTGGGGAGCCAGGGAAAATGCAGAGCACCCATTCCTCCCCATGGGTCCCAGAGTCTTATATTAGTCTTTTTAGGATCACCTGCTGTTAGGACTGAGTATGCTTAATTTCCCCAAGAATAAAAAGGTATCTAGAATTACATTGCTGTAATTTCGTTTTCATCCATGTTTGGCTAATCATGGGTTATTTTGGAAAAAATTTCCACTTGATTCTAAAACTACTATGCAAGTATTACCAACCTGAAAGTTCAATCACTGAAAGTCTTTCCTTCGAAAGTTTTTATATACTGCTACCATTCTTATAAAACAGCACACATTTGATGCTAATCTTTCAGAACATTGTAGGTACAAAGTTGATTAACAATACACATAGCTAGTGACAAAAGCCTATTTATTGACTACCCTTAAGGTCCAACAGAGATGATGCAATAAGTTGAGGCAAAGAAATCGGATGACAAGAGGATACAAAACTGTGTGCAGATTCACTTCAATATAGATAATAAATAACTGGAAGTTCCCGCTGGCACCAAATTGTAACTAAGGAGGAAGTGAGTATAGTCTTCCAGCAACAAATGCACAATAGTCACCTTTATTACTGGAGAAGTAAGGCTTCAGTTAATTCCACAGGAATGTTTAATAAGGGAAAAGATTTCACGAAGATAAGCCTCGCCCTCATCTCCATTCTCCCCTGCAGGTATGGGCAGCTCTCACAATGCCAGAACCAGAACAGACCCTCTATTATATTCCTCGAGGAATAATGACTTAAATGTGTTTTTATAAATTGGGCTTTCTGCATTCATGTGCTGTTTCCTCAGAGAAGGCTGATTATAAGGATGAAATAGAAATGACAACACTTTTCAATATTCCTCAAGCCCCAGTCCTAGAAAAAGGCAGAAATACAAAGGTCTTCTTATTCATCCCATCAAACGCCAGTTGATTTCGATCTGGTTTCCCAGTGTTCTGTATGAAATGAGGCGCAGCCCCCAGCAGACAACAGAGAGCAATGGTTTTCCTCAGCACACTGGGGAAAAGGAAGTATGAACACTAAACCAAAGTAGTGTAAAAGGATAGCAAAGGATGAAGGAAGACCCCAAGAAAGAAGATGAAGCACAGAGGGAAGATGAGGTGAAGGCAATAAATAATCAGCCTTTAAAGGACTGATGAAATTATGATGACATTATAACCAAACGTGAGGTGTGTTACTTCAGTGTTTTCTAAAGCATTGCATACAGATGAACTTTTTAACAGCATATACTTATGATACCATGTGTATGTGCACATTCACCACACACACACACACACACACACACACACACAGAGTTTTGAGTCTGGTGTGGTACATAGGTATACTGCATCAAAATTCATGGATTCTATTGGTTAGGATGAGGCTTAGATTAAAAACAGTTCTATTGAAAGGAAAGCGATAAATAATGATACACATAGTATTTGACCATGGCACAAAAACATGTCAGCGGTATTTGAATGACTAGAGCAGTGATGGTGAACATTTTAGAGACGACTGCTCAAACTGCAACCCAAACTCACTTATTTATTGCAAAGTGCCAACACTATAATTAAACTTGGATACTGAGGTTTTAGTTTAGAAAAAAAAATTCATACATTCACATCCTTTGTCTCAAAAACAAATAACTTGCCTGCTGTATGGTCACCACTACCTGACTAAAGTATAGGAAACCTTGGTTTAGGCAAATAGAGCACAGAATTTCATGTGAGGGTGTGTGAAAACTCTCCTCTTCACAGAGAAAAACTAATTTTTACTGATTATTGACTCAGTACATATTTCTCAAGGACCTTCTATTTTCATGAAAATAACTTCACATTTTGCCACCAAAGGTGAAGCCTCATAGAATGCTATCTAACAATTTTTAAGAAAACTACTTAAAACTTTCCAAATTTTTGTTTCCTTATCTGAAAAGTTAAGATTTTAGATTTTCTACATTTTTTACTACATTTCCTTACAATTTTGTCCAGTGATTCTTTTTCCTCCCCATTTCCCACAAACCTAAATTCTGTTTGGCGGGTGACGAATCCTACCAGTAGAGGGCGCCTCACTTTGCTGGAACAGGCTTCCGAAGGGCTCGACAGATTCTCTTCTGGAAACCCGATTACCTTTCCATTTGTTTGCTTGGCACTCAGCCCCTTTCCCTGCTTGCTGATTTTTAAATGAAACTGCAGGCCTCACGGTCAGCCTAGCAGCAATGTGTTGTCACAATCCAATCTGAAATTCAGTCTTAAACTTGCGTAAAGATCTGGGTAGCCACTACTCAAAGCAGCCTGCTAAAATAGTGAGAGTCCTGATGGTTACCACATTTCCCATTACGTGTATAGCAGTGCTGGGTTGACCAGGCGGGAGTCCAATTCATTTTGAATTGTCAGAGTTACAGAGTTGAAAGGATCTTTAAGAACATGAGGTCCAACTCCTTTCTTCCATTTAAAAGACTCCTGGCCCACAGAAACTTACTAATGTGGAAACGGAGTCTGCAGTTCATGTGAAACAGCCATTTGCAGCCTGCTCAGTCCTGACTGTCCCTAAGAGCTATGCGACATAGGGCTGGACATTTCACCTTGGAGCCTCTCTTTCCTATTCTGCAACACAAAGGCCTAGGACCAGGCAAACAGTAAAGGATGGCTTCAGTTTTCTGTGACTGGCTGCCTCTGAGTATTGCTTTACTTTCTATTTTACAAGCAATTCTAAGGCCTCTTGTTTGCTTTATGCTTGAATTTTCTTTAACCTTACAAATGCATTTTACCTTTCTAAGTATAGAGTACATTAAAATTTAAACACACCAAAACAAGAAATTATGCACGCCATAATCAGACAATTCAGGAGAATAAGAAGATGTAGACACAGTTGGAGTGCTGACATGTAGAATTATAAATGATTTATTCTTTTTTAAAAGACCCTGTAAACACAATTTGATAAGATTTTTTTAAAAGTCCACCTAAAAGGCCAAGTTGGGGCTCGGCATCCCACCCCCGCCATCCATAGGTTTTGGGGGAGCCACACCATCAGCAGCCCCAGCTTTGGCTTCCAGGCCGCACTCCTGGCGTGTGCTTCAGCCTGGCAATAAAGTTCCCCATTTTGCAGGATATTGAATTTGGGTTCAGGGAAAGTCAGACATCATGTAATCACAGTTTGGAATTACAATGTAGATCTAATAAAAGCCAACAAAACTTGCCAAAAAAAAATTTTTTTTTGTTTTATTTCCAGAATCATTTAAAGAGCTGTGTTTACTAAGAAGGAGGAAGATGGGAAAGAAATCATGTGTAATGGACCCAAGGGGCCTCCAAGTGCTGGCAGAGAGCCTAAAATAGGAGATCTCCTTCAAGGAAAGTACCACGCCCAAAGGAAAGGCAAGGAGGAGGACAGGGATCTGCACGCAGGGTGAAGAGAGCCCTGGGCAGACTGAATCCTTGCCAGGTCCATCCCGCCCCCTCATCTGTGGTGACAGCAAAGGGATTTCTTGATTGTGACAAAAAGCTAATCAAGGAGTTTCTAGTGAGACACCTGTATACTTGGGTTAGTTCTAAAGGAGACAGTGGGGCCCTCGTGAGCATAGGATGGGTGTCATCATACAGGGCTGTGCACCCAAAAGGGCCCTGTGTTTGGTTCGACTAGCACCTTTCACTGTTTTGAGAACCCTAATAAGTTATAAACGAGGAACTTTACATTTACATTTTACACAGGGCTTCAAAACTGATGTAGCTAGTTTAGGTTGGTCATGCTGTAGATATTTCCACTTGACATTTCATGTTTCTGCACAGATTTATTCTTACATTGTGGTTCTGTGGTTAACCCTGCCAACATGCTTAGCCACAACCAACCATGAGTCGAGTCTGTTTTCCCTCAGGTTCTATACTGTAGCCAGTGGGTCTTCCAAATGAGAACTGGTCTCCTTTCTCCTTCTAAACTCCAGATTAGGGCCTTCGTCTTGCATGTACAATGCAGACTGTCTTTTGTCTCTTCCCCCAAATGTCCAGAACTTCATGCTCCTTCTGTCATGCATGTTTAAAGAATGCAATTGAGTCCTTCTGGAAATTTCCCATGGGGCAAAGATTATCGTGAAATTCTGCTGCTCTGAGCATGTCACATTTGCAGTCATAAAGTGTGTGTGTGGCCAATAACAGAGACTTCCTGTGCTGTATGTCATCTTGCTCAGATGGTTGGTCTTTTCCAGGCCTGGTTCTGCCCTAAGTTTGAAGTGATTCCTTTGAACAGATAAAATGCAATTTATCTATAACTGAATCATTTCTACAACCTCAACCCATGAATTACTACAAGAACTGGCAACCATCCCACTGCCACCCCCCAAGAATCCAGAATAGCCCTTGAATAGTGTAGCTCCTTCCCCATTCCAGCAATCCTCCTCTTACCTAGAGCCCAACCCAGGGCAGAGCAGAAAAGAAACCAAGCACAAACAAGCTCATTGCTTCAAGGGGGAAAGGCGGAGAGACAGGGAAGAGAAAAGGTACTTTGCAACTTTGAGAAATACTTCTTAGTATCAATCTTGTCTCTGAAAATTAGTGTAGTCATTGGACGAGACTGGCAGACAGAGCCTAAGAAGTGAAGGAATGGGCACATGGGCATGCGTGTAGCTTGCTCTAGTAGAAATATTGAAAAGTGAATCTGACCAGTAGAGTTCAGGTTAAAAAAAAAAAGAAAGAGTTCAGGTTCACCCTTCAGGAGGTCCATGCCCTGAATGTTTTGTAAGGTTTAAATGCAACAGGCATCACTAACCATTTTGTGGAAGTTTCAGATGATTGCTGCAAGAGGAATGATGGGAGAAGGTGGGGTGGAGTTGTCCTGACAAAATTAAGTGTGCCCTGAGGGTTGCTGAACTTGTTGTAACTTAGACCAGGACTGGAAGACCATGAGGGGTCTTCTCTATGAGAAAGCCTGTATTATTCCAGTGCATTCCTTTTGAGGTTTAGGACAAAGCCCAAATTATCTACAGCCCCACCTTTCTCTGTGCTGTGCAGTTCTTTCGAAAGCCACAGGGCCTTGGAAGGATTCTCCATCTCTAGTCCAGAAGAGGGAGGTCCACTTAGGCGGTGCGTCAGGACTCAGAGACCTCAAGACAGAAAGTAAGGACCTGAGAGCCAGGGCCTGACACATAATCATCAGAGGAGACAGCAGCCCCTCTCCTCTAACCCTCCTAACATCTGGCGGTCCTAGTGTTCTGGGAGACAACAGGAGCCTAACTCCAGTAGCACCTTGCTCCAAGTTGTAAAACTACCAATGTTGTGAAGAGATGAAAAGATTACTTTCCTCTGGGTACAGCCACCAGGAAACATGGCTGGCCCATTTGACCTCTCAGACCAGTGCTTAAAAAAATCCCACATCCGATTTCTGCAGAGTTGAATTCAGACTGAGTTCTGGCCTCCTGCCCCTATTACCCGTTTACCTCTGAGGGTGCAAGTTTCTCTTAGATAACAACAATGTGAATACACAGTCGAAATCCATTGTGTTCCTGCAAATCCTTGCAGCATGAATGACAGCATGTAAACTTCATGAGGCAGCAGGCCCCTCATTTGTGCGCCTTCCCAAGGCTGTGTTAAAGCCGACACAGCAGGGCAGGCTGTCACCACTCTCAGGAACCGAAGCCTTCTCAGGGGACAGGAAGAGGCTTCTGGAGCTGACTTTCACAAAGCCTAGTAGAACACTCAGTTCAAAGCAGCCGCTGCTCTAGGCGCCTTACAAACAATCATTTTATGATTGTTATAATAAGCCAAAAACCACAGTCTTTATTAATCGCCCACGTTTTGGGTGAGGCACACCACTAGCATCACAGAAAGCACAGAGCTAGGGAGCGCAAGGCCCTGGCATTTGGGTTCTGACCTTTGAACTACGGTACTAGATTAGATTGCCACATTCTGCAGCAAGAACGAAAGAGCAGAAAGTCCCAGGCCGGGCAGCAGGCCTGGTGAGGCCTCATCAGGTGGTGGGGTACTTGCTGGAGAAGTTCTGTGTCTCTACTAGCTCAGTGCTGAAGCAGCCCGTGGCAGAGCGCCCACCTGTGCTGCTGTGCACCGCAAGACAGGACTAGCCGGCCTCAGTATCCCACCAGGTCCTGAGCTCAGCGGGACTTTCTATATAAAGCGCTCTGCAGATCCATTCTGTAGCTCTGCCTGCCACCAGAGCAAACCTGGCAGTTTCAAGGGAAAAGTCTATTTTCCTGCCAATAGTGAACAAAGGTAGCCATGTCTGAGAACAGTCGAACAGTAAGTCCTTTTCTCCCTGCAGCTCTGTGGTGACCTTAGCCAATCTCTGCCCTGTGTGCTCAAAATGAAGGGCAATTTGATGCCACTTGCAAACCAGATTTGGCACCTCACTTGCCGACTACCTTTTCCCTGGCTGCTCGCCCCCCTCCAGCTAACTTTCCTCCCTTCCTGCTTCAAAGTGTGCCGGAGTCTGTGGTGGGATGAGCTGGTACTAGCACAAAGGGGAAAAAAAAAGCCAAGTGAAGCTGTGCTTGAATATCAACAATGCAGGGATGGGTCCCCAAGCACCCCAGTGGAGCCCCAGGAGGAATCTGCATGAACAGATCTGGGCTAGGAATGAGGTCACACAGGCTGGGGTGCCCAGCTCACTGCATTATTCTCAGAACCTTCCTTTCTCCATCTGTGAAAAGCAAATCACAGTATCTGTGCTTTGTGCTCTCCAGGGCTGTTATGAGGCTCAAATGAGATAATGTACGTAAAGCGCTTTGTAAACTGTAAAATGCTTTACAAATGTAAGGGATTATTATAAACCACAATACAGCAATGTTTTATGTTTTTATAAAACTACTGGCTGGAACTGCAGGAAGGGGAATCCCTCTGGTGATTTTTATTTTGGAAACAGGAGGGCTCAGGCTTGCCTTCTTGCCAGGAATTGGATTCCTGGCGGCAGCTGTTTATTCCATTTCGCTCAGCGACGCACATATGGCCAGAGCGCGCCTCCTGCGGAGCTGACAATATGCACGGCTGTGTTTGATCACGTCCACGAGAAGCGTCTTTCCTCCACCCTGGCTACGCCTGACTTGCCAAGTCTAACACCTAGGAAATAAAGACTTTCGACTCACACTTCACCACGGCAGTATTTGTGTTTTTAGAGGAGAATTTCCCTCCTTTGCAACCAGAAATTTACAGCCACACTCTCGCCATAAAAAGTCATCCTTTGAACAGACTGCAGAACTGGGATGCCGCTTTTTTATAGCTTTGCTGTGGCTAAAATGAAAACGATGTTAGTATTTGTCTGGGGACTGGGCTTGCACCAGCTGAAAAGGATTAAGGTGATGACATGTTCTCTTTTCCCTGTTGAAGTGCTGATAGAGAGACAGGCGCTGGGTAGCTTCGGGCGCAGGTTTTCTGCAGTGATTCAGCCACCCCGGCTACAGACTGGCACAAATGCCTGCGCTGACCTTTGCTGTCGATAACCACTGGCTGCTCCTTGAGGTGTTCTGAGCTCATTCTGGGTCTAAGGACTACGACTGGCTTGTAAATGTCAAGAGGAATTATGAACATTTGTAGAAAAGTAACTGTTTGACTAATTTCCTGTTCCAAGGAGCAAACACACCACCCTATGTATTTAGAATCTGGTGCTGACAACCAGGCTGTGGCAAACTTCAATGTTATAGGATCATAAATGGGATTAGATAAGCCAGACAGTGTGGCTCAGACCCCAGCACTTTAAAAATATTATTAAAGTCCTCATGAGAAAAAAAGAGAAAAAAGAAAAGCAAACAATTTTGAAGGAGATGTAAGATATAACAGATCCTCACAAAGGGAAAAAAAATTCTGGCTATAAGGCTACAGACTTGCTAACCCCTAGGAATATTTCTAGAGCACATGTTAGAATAAATAAATATTTTAGAACATGAGATATAAAGAGAAAGTGCATAATTGATACCTCAGAAGAATTTTTCTATTAGATTTGAGTCATAGAACAAGAATTTTTTTAAAAAGGAAAGAATGAAGAAAATGTATTGAGGGGACCAGAAACGACAGTAAAAACTTGTGGTTGCAGAAAGCAGAATGTGTTGCACCCCCGGGTGCCTTTGCATTTCAAATTATCTGTTTCTTTTTAATTGACTAGATTAATTATTTCTACCTTACCACTTGGCAGATAGGGTCACTGTTCCTTTTCACTGCATTAATGAACCCATTCACTTTTTCTCCATGTAATTAAGACTGTGAGTTACAGATCACATTCTTAAATTGGCTTAGTGTATGGCTAACTCAGTCTTTATTAAACAAAATATATGACATCAGGTATTTTTCACTGAAAAAGAGTGTTGAGTTTCCACCAAGTTTTCCTCTGGTTGTCAAAGGAAAGGGGTGGCTTTGTTCTTTTTACTTTTTTGAAAAGCAATCAGTGTGGTGTTCCAGTCTCAATATTCCCAAGGTCTGGAAATTTAAAGGCAACTGATGGACTCATATTCAAGTGTTTTGATTGTCCAAACAAAATTCTGACCATGTGCTTTTGTGAACTATTTGAAACGAAATACTTTTGGATATGCTATCAAGTTAGTTAAGTGAAATATATTGCCCTCTTCTGTTAATTTCATTTCTAGGCCATTTAAGGAACTCCGGAAACATAAAGAGTTGCTCAGGACCTGGAATACAGTAGCTGAGTGCAGGAGAAAATCTTTGTTTGTGGTACCCATAACCTCAAGGGAGCAACCTTTAACAGATGCCAACCCAACAGTCACCCAAAGCAACTGGCTTCACTCAGGATTTCTGCTTGATCCCAGAAGAACTAAATGTATAATTTAAAGATAAAATGCTTTAATATTTTCCAAAATCTGAATGGGATTTCCTCCATTAAAAAGAGTCTGATGGAATACCTGGTCAGGAGAAAAATGAATGGACAGACTTCTTCATGATGGTACCTTTGCTCCTGGTAAAGGACTAACAACACAAATTTAAAATACTAGTAATCTCAGCACATTGTTTCTACATATTGGAAACTTGTGAGAAATTCTGTTTGCATTGTCTGAATGCCATGGGATTGGAATCGAAGATACATAAACTATGCTTTTCTAATTCCTATTCCACTTCTTAGTGGAAATGGAAATCTTCTAGTCATAGGTAGTAACTAAGCTATATGCGTCAGTTTCATGACAGAACCACTTAAGTATGTAACGTGACTTATTTCTTAACTCTTAAAATGGAACTTACATTTTGCAATCTTCCGTCCCACCACTGTAAAACTTTATGGTGTTCTTCTTTCGTCTATTGAGATTTCGGGTGGTTAACTGCTACGTTTCCTTCTAAGCCACAATGCAAGTGTGGTAATGATATCCATGTGTTTCGACAAAGGCACATTGGCCTGTGGTTACGTTTTAAATAGGTGCCTAAACACACACGCTCCCACAGTCACAGAGTCAGCTGGAATGGCATTTCATCTTGGTCTCACATATGGTAGACTGTGTCGTGACAAAAAACATTCAAAGCTAATTACAGTGGCTTAGTGTGGCTCTGTCTTTGGGGCTCAAAGGAACAGCTTAAATGCTTTTTCCCATTGTTGGGATGACTTGAAACAGTGCGCAGTCTTTATATGAACAGGGCATTTCAAATGCATGTCACGGGCATGTGTGAGAATAGCAGTAATAAGAAGAAAAACGTATCAGTTTCAGGGAACTAGAGCTCTTATATATGGTGCTGGAGTCTTCTTTGTGGCCAGTACTCAAATTGCTTTGTGCTGGGTAAAGCTGAAGCTTGGGTCTCTAGAAAGCACAATAATTAAAGGGAAATATGTTCATAGAAACAAGGCTTTCAACTTCCAGGAAGCTAAAAAAAAAACTAGGGAACCACTGCAATGCATCAACAGTCCCAGTTGGGCCAAGTTCCTCACAGGGACAGAGCCATTCCAAGTGACACCAAGTCCCTCTCTCTGATGGCTGCTTCAGGAATGGGCTGCCAAGGAGCAAAAACATCTGCCCAGGGGAAATCTTTGCCTATTATAAAAGTTCCCTGCTCTCCTCCAAGCAGATTTGCCTTCTGTGTAGGGAAACCTACATATTGTCAAGGCCCACTCAGCTACCCTAGGTCCTGGAAGTCATGTCTTTACTGACACCTCCATTACCTTTCCCTCCCTCCTTCCCCTTCCCTTAATTAGTGTCTCTCCTTCCAGGATAAAGGCTGAGTAAGAGTCCTAAGGACTAGAAAAGGAGAAATCAGAGGAACCCTGGTAGAATTAGGTTTTGAGAGCTTATCCCATAGCATAAAATATTGAATACACCATTTTAAAAAAGTGATCACAAGCCGGGCATGGTGGCACACACCTTTAATCCCAGCACTCAGGAGGCTGAGGTAGGCGGAGCGTTGTGAGTTTGTTCGAGGCCGGCTTGGGCTACAACGCGAGCGCAAGGCCGGCCTGAGCTACATACTGCGACCCTGCCTCAAAAAAGTAGGGCTGGGAGTTTGGCTCAGTGGCTTAAGCATCTGTCTGGCAGGCGTGAGGCTGTGAGTTTGATCCCCGGTCCCGCAAAAAAGTGATCACAAAAGAATCAATTGAGTAATTGTAATATCAGCTTTCAGTTTTCCCATGCTTGGTATAACATGCTATCTTATATACAGAAATACTGATATTTTCATTGATGTAATAATGTTACTTTGGTCATCAGATAACTTGGTTGTCTCTCTAATTCCAGTCTCACCTATCCACTTACCTATCTCCCATCCCTGTCACTGCTACCTCCCAGCACCTCTCTTTATTTTTTAATTTAAAGAGGATAAAACAGAATAAAACAAATCAAAATAAACCAGTGTAAGAGATACAGGACTTCAAAACATTAGGAAATCAATGATAGTTACCATAATGCCTTTCGATGTCTTCAAAATAGCTGCATATAACTTTGGACATAGTAAAAATCAATAGAATAGAAACAATAAAAACAAAGCAATGAATGCAGTCAAGGACTTCAAAACAAGCCAATAGTAAATCCAAAATTGCTACGATAATATATTTTGCTATCTTTGAAATAACTGCTCCTGCCAATGAATTTGACATAATCAAACAAAACAAAAAAGAATAAAACTCAAGCCAACCAAACAATGGAAATGATAAGACTTCCAAAGTAAGACCATAGAGAATCAAAAATGGCTGCAACCCTCAGAAGGAGATCACCCCTAGATGTCACACTGTGTACCACTATCCTCTGAACCTATGATCAGACCACTGGCACTAAACCTGCAATGCATTTCACCTCTATAGCCATCATTACAGCCTGTGTTTCTCCAGATAAGCCAGTTGCTTATGGTGTGTGTGTGGGGGGAGGGGGGGTTGGTACTTCTTGTTTGCCAGTCTACATGCTGGAAGGGGCTGGGGTTTGTCTTTTCCAGTCTGGCAGTGGCCCATGCATGGCGCTGATTCCCAGGCTGGGCTTGCTAACTGGTGTGGCCTTGTTCTCTACCCCTGGTCCACGAATGGCTCCCAGCACCTCTTTATCACTCAGCTTCCTGTAATCCCTTGGCTCCTCTGCCCCTACCCTAAAACTCAATAGCTCTTCAGTGGGAAGAGCTAAATCTCACATTAGGGAAAGGGAGACATCAGGTAGGCCCAGTGCTCCTAGAAAAATCACACTGCCACAGCTGGAACTGGCTAGGGTGTGTTGAAGATATGGTCATGCTGACAGCTCACCTCAAGTGGTTCAAATAAGACAGGAAGGCTGAAGTCTTGGTGAGCCAGTATCTTCAAAGGCAGCTGCTGTGAGGGAAGCAGGGGTGGTATGGGGACTGGAGGACAGGGAGGAGCAGGTGACAGTTGGTTACCCAGAATGATAATGTACTTGTCTCATTTATATCTTTATGTATTTTTTTACTTGATATTTTGAACAAGTTAATACATTTCACATATGTAAAGTATGTTAAATATTTCCTTGCATTGAATTTTATAAATATACTAGTAAGTCCTGAACATTTCAACAAAATAACTTCTAAGAAGTTATTTATGCAAAATAAATGACCCAGTATTCATGGTTTCATTATGTTATGAACTGAATGTGATCATTTAGGGATATCTATGCTCATTCCATTCCCAAATACCTAGCATTCTATGTCACAGATGGTACATTCCAGCTCCCAAGTCAGAAAGAGAAGCTTGATGTTCAATAGAAACTCAAGAGTCACCCATCAGCCTGCCAACTCCCATCCGGTCCATCAACCTATCTGTGACTCTTCTTCAGGGATGCTGGGTTCCAAGTACCACCATGTGCCAGGAAGTGTATACTCAAAGCCTGGAACATATCATTTCTGCTCTACAGGACACCTGCTGAAGTAGGTATGGCTATGGGACCTGCAGCTCAAAAAAGTTATAGTGCTATCCAAAATCCCCGTGCTAGTAACCCCTGAGTCTAAGGTTTAAACCCAATCTTCCTGACCCAAAATTTGTACCTTGCTTTGTCACAGTGTCTCTCACGAGCAAGAAAATCCATGTACAACCCCACATGTCCCCCACTGGTCATGGAAGATCTGCTATTCAGCAAAGGCAAAGCAAGGCGAGTTTCATACAGAAGCTCAAAACACTTGAGGTAATCACGCCTGTCCACCAAACTGTCTTGTTCCAAGGTTTCAACTTCTTCTGGAAAAAGAGAGAACACTACCAGAAGTAGCCTCTAAAAACAATATAAAATCTGGAATTTGAGGTAGAATCTTTATAATACTCAATATTAACTTCTAAGTCCAGTCGTCTATATTAAATGCCCAAGAAGTGTACACCTTCTATCCAAAGACCACAGCAAGTAGTAGAAATGGAATCTCAATGACCCATTAAAGACTTATTTTCACAGTGTGTTTTTGGCCAACAAAACTAATGTGGGCCTTTATGATTAAGCCAGAGTTCAACACGGTTTCTTCAAGCCATTTCTATCAATCCCTTTTGGGATCTTGTTTGCCACTTACCATCTCCAAGACCTTGAACAAATTATTTAATCTCTTGAGATTCTAGTTATCTCATGTGGAAAACTGCAATGATTTTGTATGCCTTTCAGGGCTGATGTATGAGGCTTGTGTAACCCAGATCTCCCTGGCATTTAGGCTCTAAGTAAATGAAAGATTTTGTCAATTCTATCTAAATTAGGATGTTTGTCCACAGGAACAATGAAACTTTCATATTCAAAGTTGGAATCACTGAATCTTGGCTCAAGGCACATAAAAGCGTTGGTACATTTGTTCTGCAAAGAAGTAAAATGATTTTAAACTCTACCCAGCATACTTTGTGCACTTTTTCTTAATCAGGATAATAATATCTTTCTGCAGAAAAAAAATAGTTCCCCAAATTCCAATAACTTATGACAGCAAAAGTTTATTTCTTAGTAAGGTCGTATGCTACTACAGGTGATGTCACACTTCATCTTCATTCCAGGGGCCAGGATGACAGAAAAGCTCCTTGATGGGATACTGAAGGCTCCTGACAAGGTATAAAAGAACATGATGAAGCCACGCAATGCTTCTGAAAGCTTCTTCCCAGAAGTGACACATTGTTGTATCTAATCACATTTCGTTAGAAAGAAAAAAGTGCCATACATACAAATAGGATGAGTATGTCCCCTTCAAAATTCAGCTGTTGAAACTTAATGGTCAAAGAAATGATATTAGAAGATGGAGCCTTTAAGAGGTGAAAAGTACACAAGGCCCTCTTCTTGGTCAAAGAGGCTTCATGCAGCATTTACCTCACTTGCCTTTCTTTCCTTCTACTAAGTGAAGACATAGACTTATCCCCTCCAGAGGAATCAGGAGCAAGGCACCATCTTGGAATCAGGGAGCAGCCCTCAGTAAATACTGAATCTGCTGTCATCTTGATCTTGGACTTCCCACAGAAATGTGAGGAGCAAAATTCTATCCTTTATACATTGTCCAGTCTACAGTGTTTTGTTACAGCAACACAGTTTAAAATGATGAGGAAATATAAACCTGCCCCAGTGAGGACCAGCCGACATTTTGGACAACAGTAGAATCTATCATAGGCTCAATTATCAAACAAATATTTGGAACTGAAAATATAGAAATTAATGAAATTGTACAGGGAGTGTTAGAGGTGATAAAAGAACACTGATCAAACCTGAATGACTAAAGAGAGTGTGATGTCTAATTACAATGAAGTTGGAGCAAAACTTCAGGTGTGAGTCTTACTTGCAATGTTGATAAATGGCCTAGACAGAATCCAGCAGGATTGACTTCTAGAGCTTAAAGGTGTAATGATCTAAAGAAGTGGAAGTTGAGGAAAGTGTTTTTAGTTGAAATAGTGGCAGAATGAGAAAAGTTGCAATCATTAGTTAGTACTGGGCGGGGAGAACTTTGCATTTCTTTAACAAACATCATTCAACAACATTACCTGTATTCAACAACAGTCCCTCTATAACAAAAGATATCTAGAACCACCCAGGGATGCCAAGTAGTTTGGTTGTAGATGCAGGATAGCTAAGAAAGGAGAATCTGGCCTGAAAAAAACCATCACAATTTTAATTAGATTGATCCCCAGGGGCAGGCAGCTCTCCGAGACCTAACACACCTTTGGCTCTGACCTTCAGTTGGTTATATAATTTGCACTGGCCTCCCTTCTACTCAGATAGTAGCCTGGCACAGGAATCTCCTTTCCAGGTCAGAAAGATCTGGAAGCTCCACACCCATTTGCTTGAGCTTCAGACAGCTAACAGCTCTAAGGAGGCTCTGCCTCATCTGTCCTTCACCTCCCCTGCCTCTAGGCCTGCTGGTAAGGAAGAACTCTGGCTTGCATTGGGCAGATGTTTACACTTAGTCAGTCAGAGAGCCAGCCCAAATGGTTCGCCTCTTCCTCTGAGCCTGGGGTACTGCCAAGACACAAATCTGAGCTCTGGTAAAATCTGAGTAGGTCGAACTGCAGGTTCTCAAGCAGACCCACAGATGCCTGGGATGCACCTGAGTAAGCGGCAGGGGAACACAGCGGTTCTCAGTTAGGACTCTCTGGACCCTCACACCCAGGAGCGCTTAACACTGAGCAGCACACTCACAGATGAGATGAGGAGGCATCCAGCAGCCACCTGCTCACACGACAGCACATGGAAGTGGAGGCTGTGTAAGCAGAATCACACACTGGGCGACTGTCTACCCTTGACCCATCTGAGACACGAGTGTGATTAATTAGAAACAGCTATGTTAGTAAACTCCCATCTCACAGAGCTTGACCACTCCTTTGTATGCATGAATCGCATGTCAGGTACTCAGATCTACTATGAGGAAAACTGGTTTTGAGCAGGAGGTGTAAGGCTCCCTAAGCAAAGACAGAGTTTGCTGAGATATATGAGTATGAAATCAACGAATTAAATACCAGACCAGAACAATGGTCCCAAGGCTTTGGTTTCAGTGAGGAAACAGGTACTGAAAAACAAGGTGCAGCAGATGAAAAATAAACAAGAGACAAAGTTATGGGATCGGGGTGGGTAGGGGAGGAGGGTTGGGGAACATGACAGCCTCTAGGACTGGAGCCCTGATTACCATTTTCTCTGGCTTTTTTTTTGAGTCTTTTCTTTACAAAGAACAGAAGCAAATGTCAGAAGAGTAAAGTTCAGATAAGTAGTAACTTAATTGTTGAACTATCCCAGGGGTTGTTTCTGGCTATATCTGGCCTTCACTTTTACCGTTCTTTTGGTCACATCTTAGCAAAATACCTCATGTTGTCCTAGTAGCATTCCACTCAGACTCAAGATTCAGCATTCATTACCTTAAACAATGCATTTGTAAGGCTTCCTCCAGAACAAACAATCATATGGCCTAGAATAGCACAAAGTCCTTGGGGTGACCAAAGGTTAAACTAGTTTAAATTAATCTGTGATCCACACCAAGGTGAAAATGTCTTTAGTGACAACTGAAGGACCAAGGGACACAAAAATGGGTATGCAACTACAACAGCTACCCAGATGCAGTAGACATCTCTAGGGGACCATTATTTTTATTTTTTAAATACTTATCTCTCTAGTAGCCCCCCAAAAAAGACACATTGGTTTTCAAGGAGCGATTCAACTTCACTAGCCACAGTTCTGGGAATAAGTGATACAGTTTGGTCCAATTACTATACAGCGCATCACACGTGGCTCTTAAAAGGAGGCAGGTAATCCAACAGGAAATAAACGGAAGTCTTCCCTGAGATTTTCAAGTGATAACTTGCTTCCACTTCAGGATGACTCATCTAGTTTTGTCCCAGACTAGACAATTCAACGACATGGACAGACACTAAACTCAAGTATGTGTTAAATATGATTAATCTACTATTTTGCTTTGTTCTCTTTCGCTCTCTCTCTCTCTCTCTCTCTCTCTCTCTCTCTCTCTCTCTCTGTGTGTGTGTGTGTGTGTGACAGAGAGAGAGAAAGAGAGAGAGAGAGAGAGAAAGACAGAGAAAGACAAAAAGACAGTGATTTGGAACCAACTGCCATGACCACAAATCCACAAACCTATTATCTCCCTGCAGTTATACATCAGATTTTGTAGCTTTCTTGTCCTGACCCATGTTCCTTGCAATCCGTTACTCTTCTTAGAAACCATAAGCCTCCCTGATCCTGATTAGCATCATTTAGAAGTCAAGGGCCACAGGAAGTGCTAGCTCATCTATCCCAGCATCCTTCTCCCTCAGACATCTCCAACTTGTAGATCAAGAAGGAACTAGGGCCATGCTAACCACAATTCTTCTGAGAGGTATACAAACTTTCCAACTGCCCCAAACAAGCATAGAATCAGCATGCTTTTAGATATCCCTGAGCCCATTTGAGTATCTTATCCACAAAATCACTCCACAGGGTAAGTCTCAAGTGGAAGAAGACTTTAAGAGTACTCATTCCTGTCCAGAAAAGTTTCCTATTTCTGTCTCTTCAAAAAGAACCATCCCTCCTCTTTCTCTAAGGGACATTTGCCTTCCCCTTCCCTGGGAAAATGATGTTGTAAAGATTTCAGAAAAAAAAAAATGAAATCAATCATGGGGAAACCACTGGAAAGTGTTTTCAAAATAATATTCCTATTCTTCCAGAAAAATTCAGTAGTATTAGTCTCTTCACATTTATTCATTCAACTCTTTATTGAGAAGACAGAAACACAGTCTCCACCTACAATAAAATTACAGCCTTGTGGGAAGGCCATGAGCAGCCAGGCATTACAAAGATCTCAGCACCTGGAATGCTGAATTACATGTTCTCAATCCTGCTTGTCTTCCTTTAGGATACAGAGGGAACTTTGACCAAAAACTGTATCGTATTCCACAGCACTTAACACAGGTGGCTAAGAATATCTGTGGAATAAATGAATGAATAACTGCACAAATGAACTAAAATAAAAGACAGTGCTGTGAGGGCACATGCTTACAGGTTTACATGCAGAAGAATTCCCTACTTTGGCTTGTCAGGGAATGGGGCATCAGTCAGGCACAGAGAGGAACCTGGAGATAATGCTATGCTGAGCATTGCTGAGTGTTGTGGTTTGTGTCTGGATGCCCGCCTAAAGCCTCATGCAGTCATGGGAGCAAGCTTCTAGAATTTGTGATTCATGGTTTAACGCTGGGATTATGGGTGTGAGTGCAGCCTACATACAATATAAGGAACTAAAAGAGTCTTTTCTTGTGCTCCTCCTCCCCTTTTGCTCTTGCTGATTTTGCTGTCTTTCACCACCATGAACTGTTGCTCCTCTGCCACTCCAGCCTGCCTTGGAGCCAGAGTATGGACTGAAACTTCTAAATACTGTGAGCAAAATAAACCCTTCCTTCCTTAATTTTGGGCATTGGGTATTTTGTCTCAGCAATAGAAAAAAGTAACCAACATGGAATTTGGTACCAGAGAACTAGGGTTGTTGCTATGACTGTACCTGACCATGTGGTTTAAGAGCCTTTAAGAATGGCTTGTGGGAAAAGTTTGTAAAGGTTCTAAGATATCACCTGAAAGAGTAGAGCTATAAACCCTTAGGCTGTTCTGCATATGGATTCTGGTCAGAGTTCAGAAGACCAGAAGGCTGATAGAAATCCTGTTGTTAAAGACCAGGCTTGGGAGGTTTCTGCTGGAGAGAAGGACTGTATTGTTTGTTTGAGTCCAGATAATGTGTGTTATGGCTTGGCAAAAGTTTGTCTGTATCTCGTTTGTGTCCAGAGACTTTGCCTGAGACTGAGACTAAAGGCAGTGGTCTAAATAATCTGGCAGAAGAAATTTCAAGATGGTCAGATGTTGACAGATTTCTGCCACAAATAAAGAGCGAAGTGCTCAGCAGGATGATTTAAAATATTGTGAGTTTGGCTAGAAAGGAAGTTCCAGTAAAACTGGACTGCAAATAGAGCTGAGGAAATCTCAACTGCTTAGAAGGAAAAGGAGAAGAGAAAAAATGGCCTGTGGGCATCACAAGAAGCAGCACATTTTTGCCCACTGTAGCCTCTAAACTGCAAAAGTTAAAGGCTTTGCTTTGAGGACAAAGCCACAGAGCACCATGATCCAGAATGGTGGCAGCCACACTATGTTGTAGGATGGCAGAAGCAGCCATGCCAGTTTCCAAAATGGCAGTGGTATAGAGAATTTGTTCCTCAGAATCAGGCCAGAATGATCAGAAATCCAGGCACTCGACCCCTATAGCCAAGAGAAAAGAAAGCCTGGCTACTGTTCCTGCTGGTGGCAGACCTTGGCATCATCCACATAGTGCTAGTTTTTGGTGCAAGCAGAATGCAAGAGTTATGAGATTAAGAAGGCTTCCAGCCTGATTTAAGAAGATGGCCTGGGAGCCCAAGCAGTGTGCCCCAGAGAAGGAAATGTGTGCAGCTGTGAGGGTGAAGCCAAAGGTGCAGTAGAGAACCCGGAAGTTTGGAAAAGCAAGGAACATGGCTCATCAAAGGAAAGCTTCAAGGATTGAGCAGAGTGAGTCTAAGGGAAAAGCTCTGGGAGCTACAACCACCGGAAGTGCCATAGGAGCAGAATCACACAAGTCTTCTGGAGCTTACAACTTACCACAGATTGCTTTGGATGTTCCACTGGAAATACAGCACTTAATATTTGCTGTATCTGGGCTTTGGACTCTCTTTGGTCCCATTCCTTTGTATTCCCATTTGTACCTTTTGGAATGGAAAGTGTCTATCTAGTGCAATAGAATGTTGGAAGTGTTAAACTTTCTTTTCATTTGTACAGGGGCTCACAGCTAAGAGTTTGCCTTAAAACTCAGAGGAGAACTTGGACTTGGACTTTTCAGCAATGCTGAAACTTTTAGGACTTTGGCAACTCTTGGAGATGAACTAAATGTCTTTTGCACAAAGGATGTGCATGAGTCTTTGCGGGGCCAGGGACAGAATTTTATGGTTTGTGTCTGGATGTCCCCCCAAAGCCACATACAGTTATGGGTGTAGATTTCTAGAATTTGTGATTGACTTATGGTTCATTGCTGGGATTATGGGTGTGAGTGCTACACCCACCCTAGGGTGGGTACCCTACATGCAACATAAGCAACAGAAAGAATCTTCTCTCCACACTCCTCCCTTTTGCTCTTATTGCTTTTGCTATCTTCCACTGCCATGAATTGTTGCCCTCTGCTATGCCACCCGCCTTGGAGCCAGCTTATTATGGACTGAAACTTCTACAAACTATGAGCAAAATAAACCCTTTCTTCCCTAATTTTGGGTGTCAGGTATTTTGTCCCAGGAACAGGAGAAAATTAACTGAGCAAGTGTTGAGAGACAAAGAAGACACATTTCACAGCAAGGCACTGTGATGAGAAGAACCTCTCACTGCCCAGTAATTTCACACTGGCACTGTGAATGGCTATGCTCCCACAACATTAGGAAAGTGAAGCTGACAAGACCTACATTATGTCAGGCCTTATGTGCATGCAGGTTTGGTCTGAAAGACTTTTACTGCACATGAAGAGAAATTTTGTTTATTTTCTCACCATCATCTCCCTCGCACTTTAATCACAGCTTCTTCTTCCTCATCGCTTGAGCATGCACATGGTTTCAGCCAATGTAGCCCCACTTGACCTCAAGTCAGGCTGCCATACAGTTTATGCCCCTGGGCTGCCCCTCTCTCTCCATATTTCCCAACTCAAATTCCTTAAAGCACAGATCTGACTGATGCAGTTCATACTTTCCCAGCAGGCCACGTTGTAGGTCAGCCAATTGGATGACTTCCCTGGACGTTGTGCCCAGCCAGGGCCCAATGAGCCTGGCTGCTGGGGCAGGTCACGTGGTGCCACATTTGGCTCTGTTGGAAGGAGGGCAGTTAGCAAGGCATTTCCTCAGAGGAGTCAGCGGAGCAGGTGCTGGACTGATAAGATCAGTAAAGTCTGCAGTGAAGATAGAAGAAGCATTGTCTTACTCTTACCTGCATCCCTTATGGCTTTGCAGTGACTCATATATGCTAAATTAATGGATAAGTGAATGAATGAATGAATGCAGAAGGAAACCTATGGAATTAATGAAGCAGAACCAAATACTACACAAAAGACAGTTACTCTAACACCAGGGCAAGAGGAGCCCTGGATGCTCTTCCGCAGTCCTTCTGGACCAGAGCTGGGCCTGTACTTTTGTGCTCCTAAACCCCAGCCGGTTCCTTCACAGGTGAACCTCTTGGAGCACAAGCAAGGGAAGCCTCTGTGGGCCAGAGGTTTTGCCCAGAACCTCCCACTACCTGTGAAAACCATCCCATGCCAATGAGAGGAGACTGACCCAAGAGGCCTCTGGAATAGGAGAGGCTTCCACTGCTTGCTAATTAATCTCACATTTGACAGGAGTGCTTGGAGTGGCATAAATCTCTAGTCCAACAGATGATTCTCCTGGGCTCTAACAACCAAAAAAGTTGTCAATTATATTGAAGTACCAGAAGCCATAATATTATTTAAGAGTCCAGTGCCTTTGTTTGAAAGACATGGAAGAAGTACTGGGCTTGGACTCAGAAAAGATGAATTTAAATTTGATTTTGAATTATAAAAAGGTCACCAAACTTCTATTGTCACCTCTCCTTTATAACAATCACATTGGTGATTTCCATACCTCATTTGATTGAAGTAAAGATCAGTTTAGATGACATTTGTGGAAAGAGTTTGGAAACGGCTGAAATAGAGTATTAAGGCAAGGGACAGTTACTTGCAACAACAGCTGTTGACAAACAAATGGATGGTGGTGGACAAATCTGAAGAAAGGTCAGTTATGTGACTGCTGCAGGTCACCAGCCTACAAGTACTGCTAGTTTCAGCGAGGGCAGGGTCAATAGGAGTGGCCCATTTGAGACATCTAGATTATTTAATAAATGAGTGAATAAATGAAGTAAGTCAATCTTCAGAAAGAAATAACCTTACTTATCAAAACACTACCTTCTATAGTAATTTCTGAATTTGGAATTTCACACCTATTTTTGTTAACACCAATGAATGTAGCTCTTGGTTTACTATTGCATTCATCGCTTGATTTAATATATTTGCTAAAATTTCCACTTCTCTCGATTTGAATTCTTGAAGGGTAAGGACCACATTGTGTATTTGAAACCTGTCTTGATGGTCAGCATTCTACTTGGCACATAATCAACATGCAGTGTTTGATCAATATCTGAAGGGTTGATCGTATCACTAGGGATTTGCTGACGTCTAATTTTTACAATAATCTTGCAACATGGGTATTTTACCTCCTTTTTCACAGATGAAGAAACAGACTCAAAGGAAAGTGATGAAGTCACTGTAGGTCCCATAACCAGGCCAGTCTGATTCAAATGGGCCTCAGCCTATTTCCTTAGTGCCCAGCTGGTAATGCAGCTCCAGACTGGAGTGTCCTTGTGATTTTGCATTTATCTTCAAGCTGCCAGACTACTACTGTCTGAGTCACTTTCCTGGTCTCTGGGACATAATACCCAACACCCACAATTTACAGGAGAAGTTTATTTTGGCTCATGGTTTCAGGCCCTGTTTGGCAGCCTCCAAGGCAGAAATGGGATGGTAGAAGGGCCATCCCATGGAGGAGGAGAAGGTGCTAACCCGTGAAAGTCAGGAAGCAGAGAAAGAAAGGAAGAGCCAGGGACAAGAATACACTCCTGCAGGTCACCAGTGACCACCTTCAGACAGGCCCCACCTCCTAACAGCACATTTAGCTGAACCCATCAGCAGGTGAATCCACCAGTGAACACAGCGTCTCCATGATCCAATCACCTTCCAAACACATGTGGGACGTTTTAGATCCAGACCCTAACAACTGTGTGTATGGCTGGGCATACATTTCACTTTGGAGAGGAGCGAATGGGGGAAGTTGGAGTATATAAGACCTCCAAAAAATAAACCATCTCTTCCAAAGAAAATGATGTGCCTCTCCTGGATCAAGGTCCTGGATAGTATCAGAAGGACTAAATTACAGTAACTTAATGTAAAGGTCTTAATAGGCTTTGTTATCAATTCTACAGTCAGGCAATGCTTCATTCTGTAAAACTGAGTATGTGTTCTGATGAGCTTGGCAAAGGAGGCTGACTTTATGCAGAGAAAAAACTGAAGAGAGGACCAATGAAAAGGAAAAAGATGGGTGGTTTCAAATTCACATTTTTTGTAAGGTGAGGACAAAATGGTAGAACAACAGAAAAATAATTTTTGAAAACTTCAAAAATTTTTGTTTCTATTAACAACAGAAAAATAATTACTTACTCACTGGCTAAGCAGCTGGGCATGTATAATTGTTCCTGAGATTGAGCCTGCACTGCCCATCCTCTAAAACACACAAACTACGTGAGTTCAGTGTAACTGGTTGAAGTTACCTTTTTGGTGTAAGGATGAAGTCTGAGGGAACTTCATTATCATGCCAATTAGAACTGGGTTGTTTGGGAAATTTGCTATTTCTCCAATCCAGATTTCTCCCAAGGTCAAATAAATAGTTTACTTACCTTCAGTTTGGTGATGAGGAACTGTAGCTTGAGTGACCCTATTTTGATTTTTAGCCTGATCTGTTGGGGCCCAGTGCAGAAGTTTAGTCCAAAACAATAGCCTCTGAGAATTTTTGTTTAACAAGAATAAAGTCTGATTCTAACTTCTCAACAAAGCCAAGGGAACTATACACTGAGCTTCAGGAAAAGTTGCACAACCCGTTTTGTTGTAGGAGGTCTTTCTCTTTTGTCTTTCAGAAGAGGCACAGCATGGGGAAGATAGATGGGACCAGGCTGCCACAGCTGTCTGGCTAAAGGCAGCTGACAGATGTCTAGTAGGCAAGGAAGTTTCTAGCACGGCAAAGCATCCAGATCTGTTGTTTTAACACTGCTTATCACTGATAAGGAAAATCAAATGTTTAGCGTGTTTGTTGTGTCCCTTTATTGTTTTTTTAGATGTAAGCGTAGCTGACCTTCCTATGAATTAGTCAAATATGCTCCCCTAGTAGAGGATTTAGAATTCACAGTGCTTCTTGTAAAACCATTAATAATTACTACATTGAATGTCAGCATGCAAACCAGTCACGTTTTTTATTCAAATAAACCAGGAACTTCAGATTTTAGAATATTTATCAAAACTCCAAGAACACAGAGAAGCATGAAATGATGAGCAAATATATCCTTCCTGTACTGCCACTCATGCCATTTGCTTCGGAGAAAAATGCTGGTGGTTCCCTCGCTGTCCTTCAGAAACATGTCCTTGTCTATAGTAGCACATAGGGAAACTATGAGCGTATCCAGAGGAATAAGAAGTTTGTTACACACTTTTTTGTACCTGGATTATCTGCTGACTATATAGTATACATATCCTAGTAAACTTTTTAAAATAAAATAAATGCATTATAAATGAATGAGTGGATGAGATATACAATATGCCTTAATATGCTCTGAAATGATCACCTGGCTGGGTATTATCTGATCACCTGGCAGGATGTTATCTGTGGATCTTTCCTAATCAGCCTTTTGAATGGAGCCTAGCCTCATTCTTCAGGGAAGAGCATTTGTGAGCACTGATCCCCACCCACCTCCTCACCCAGAAATCCTGAGCAGACACAACTGCTGAAGGAGAGTAGGTTCGATTAACTTTTTGACAACCTGATTGCACACCTCTAAAATCTTACTATTTCATTTGAAATGATCCTGATACAGTATAAATCTAGATATATAGAGTCTCATGGAAGCTAAAATTTTTTTTTCAAGTAAAGTTCAAACAGGTCCTGTCTTAACTAAGGAAAAAGCAAGATTAACACACTATTAACTCAGTTCTTTACATATCAATAGCAAATATACTAAAACTGTCAAATTAGACATCTCAATTACCTTAACAAACATCTGGGCTGCTCAAGCAGGGAGCAGTGTGTTGGCTGATGGATACCAGATTCCCACATTGATCAGTGTGAAAGAACCAAATCTGAGCACACTCTGGACTAAGGAAGGAGCTCCCAGGGCCTTGAAATCCCAGACTTTGGCCCTACTCCGATCCTTCCACCTGGGCTGCACAAGGACAGGAGCCACTAAGTTAGCAGGAGTGCTCACAGCAGCTGGTGCCTCAATGCAAGGAGCTGTGGAAATTTCCAGAGCATCAGCCTGCCTCTGCAGCTGTGGGCAGGAAGCCCCACTTGTACAGATTTCGTAGTTCCCTCATCACAGTTCTTCCCACAGATGAGCTCCTCTGACCCGCATGGACTCTACATGACATCTCCCTGGCCCTGCAACTGGACACGCAGATCTGCTTCCAGTGGATGTGGGCCATGTATCACTGTTCTGGAAATTTCCCAAGCTGCCCATGTCACACAGAATGCAGGGTTCTACCCATCCTTTTTTTTTTTTTTCCTCTAGGGGTTGAACCCAGGCATGTTCTGCCACTAAGGTACATGCCCAGCCCTTTTTACTTTTTATTTTGAGACAGGGTCTGGCTAAGTTGCACATGCTGGTCTCAAACTTGCAATCCTGCTTCATCCTCCCTTGGTGCTAGGATTGTAGTTGTGTGTCATCACACCCAGCTGGGTTTTACCTATTCTAAAGTCCCTGAAGGGACAAGAAAACTGACATCTAGAAGATTCTTTCCTTACCCAGCTGCGGTCTGCAGAAATGCTGATTATAGAACTTACTACCTTTCCACTGTGGAAATGGATGTTTTGGAGTTCATGTCTTGATTCCACTTGATAGACTTACAGCTTCAATCAAGACCTTGGCTTCTCCGAGCCTCACTTTCACAAACAGCAAACAGGAAGGACAATACCTACTTTACAGGACTGCCGTGCAGATTAAAGATAGCACAGGAGCTCCCAAATGACAGTTGGGAGTACTAATATTAGTTCTGTATTTTTCTTTCTTTTTTAGAATGTGACCCCCAATCTAGGTTAACAAAACCTTTCACTACTACTGACAGTAATCATTCATACTGTGTATATATGAGAAAATGCACTATGCCTTAATTGAGAGCAGAATATAAAATACAAGACACTAGTTATTATGGTCTTATGTATTTCTTGTCTTATACAAGTATGCTTAAATAGTGCTGGTTAAAACAGCAGGGACTGGATGAACTCACATGTGAAATGAAATGAGGTGACAGTTGGTCCAGCCATGGCTTGAACTTTGAAACCTGCAAGGAGCCCTAAAGTGACCCCTAAAACTTCCTACATTTGCCTGAGCCTACTAGGCCATCAATCAGCAAGCATTTTCTGAGACATGAGGTCAAAGGTGAGTCTCTCCCTGCCCTCCCCTATAATTGGAGAGACACACACTTAACTATAGGGAGAATTCACCCTTCAAGGTATATGACCCATGCCAAAGAGTGGCCCTTGCATTCCCCTTGTGGCACAAAACATCTTGCTATGGACCGCTGCTGATTTAAGGTTCAACCCTTTCCACGTACAACTTGTGTGTTCTGAGTTGAACCTCAGCTGAACTTTAGACCTTGAGATCCAGTTATTTATGGCCTTGTCCATGTCCCCTATTTGATCAATAATCAAATTCCACAAGGGCTTCCCAAATAGCACCTAGCTCAATACCTGGAACATAATAGGCACCCAATAAATGATAAAGCAAATTTACATCTATGGCTATCAGTTGTCTGATATTTTAGATCAAGTGTACATAAGAGATAGATAGTAGATGCTTGTTCAAGGCTTCCTTATGCCATTGATACTGTTGATATTTCTTTATAGAAGCACAAAACACAAATACCTGTGGATTAATGCCTTTGACAGCTGACTTTTGGATAGGAATGGTCTTGGGGAAGGAAGTGGGACACCTCTTCGTTTGAAGGAAGTTCAAAGGCTGTGGAGACAGTGAGACCTGATCCAACTACCGACAGCTGTTC
The DNA here is from genome assembly GCA_004363535.1 of Dasyprocta punctata. NCBI lineage: Eukaryota > Metazoa > Chordata > Mammalia > Rodentia > Dasyproctidae > Dasyprocta > Dasyprocta punctata. The sequence continues at coordinate 27,592 of RJWM01021810.1, forward strand.
TGCAATCACTCCTGTTTGACAGGGACACTGATAGAACTGAAGTCCCTAGGTTGCTATAGACCCATCTAAGTGTGCTAAAGAGGCCCATTTGTTAAAATCCCTCAAAACATTGCCAGATGCCAGCTCGGGTTCCATCTGCATCTACCTTTCTGGGCCTGCCACCTGGACCACGAGGTCCAGAAGATGACTTTGAAGTTCACATCAATTTGGCAAAAACGAAATCGTACTGAGCGATTAGGCAAACTGCTCTTAGTGGCTGCGTTTGTGATCTCCTGGCACTGGCGGCACAGGCTGGATGGCTGTCCAGCTTGCCCTGGCATTTCAGAAAGTTTTGGCAGCAGAACCTACGAAATGGTACCTCTAAAAACATGTGGAGAAAGCTAATGTTGTGTTGGCAAAGCTCACCTGGGTCTGCTTCCATCTGTCATTCCCTCTCTTTATGACACTCCATTTTTGATTTCTCATCAGCAGTGACAACTGCTGTTTGTCCTTTGCGTGCCCTCACTGGAGACTCTCCTATGAGTGACACCCACTTCTTTACAGTCCAGCAGCTAGGCAGGGCAGCTGAAACAAGTCCCACAAGTGTTATCAGATAAACCTGGGATGGAGGGAAAGACAGTTTGATATGTAGGGCACTGTCTTAGTTACTTTTATTGCTGAGTCAAAATACCAAACACCCAATGTTAAAGAGGGAAAAGGTTTATTTGGTTCATGGTTTATAGAGGTTTCAACTCATAGTTGGCTGCTCCAAGGCAGGGTGGCATAGCAGAGGGACTTCACAGAGGACAAGTAGTCTACAGCAAGCAGGTAGGTGAGAGCAAGCAAGGATAACCACAGCTCTTTCTAACTCTAATTTTATCCAGACTATCTAGGACTGCCATTCTTATCCACCAAATATGGTGACCAAGACAGTCCCCCCACCCTGTCTGAATCAAAGAGAAGAATTTCAAAAAATCTCCTAAATATCCAGACCCACAATGCTCTGGGACCATATCTAATTAACTTACGGCCTCTGATGTCAACAACTTCCAAGGCTAGGGTGGCACTTTTGCAAACATGTTCCAGAAGAGTCAACATGATCTGGTGTTGACATGGGCCCATAACTGTCAGAGGCAATAGTTTCCAATTTATGGATGCCATAAAGTTTTGGCCATATGATTGCTACAATGTGTGATGTGTTTTTGACAATACACAGGAGGTGGGGCTGGGGAGTACTGGCTCCACATTTGGTCATGGGTTTGGGCTCATGAGGGAAAACCTGTAACGATTTCTGCTAAGGTGAACCAGCTACAATAATGACTCCAAACAATGAACCCAGGAATGTTATGTGGTTCTTTACTAGCAAACTCTGGACCCCTCCTTCAGTCTTATTCAGCAACTATCAGTTACTGCCTGCTTGGTACCAGGTACAAAGTACAGAATAAGTATAGAGTACAGTGGAAGCACAGAAGTGGGTGTACATTCACTTCCAAAGATTCAATTAGTACTGTCCGGAGTTGGAGGAGAAGAGCACCTATCTTTGTGGACATATATGCATGTGCATATGCACACATGTTATGATTTGTGTCTAGATGCCCCCCACCAAAAGCCTCATGGGATCATAGGGCTTTTTCAAAGGTGGCTGAACCTAGAGTGTACGGTGCTGGGATTAAGGGTGTGTGATTACTAATCAGTCCACTGATTAGTTTAGCACCACCTTAATCCCAGCAGGCTGGGTAAGATAGAAGGGGCAAAAGGGCGCTGTTAAGCCCCCTTGCTTTACTACCATCTGACCGCTATGAACTGATTCCCTTCTTGTTGCTTTTGCTGTCTTGTGATCACCATGAACTGTTCTCCTCTGCCATGCCTGTCTGTAAAGCCAGAGCCAGTCGATTATGGACTGACACCTCTTCAAATGATGAGCAAAATAAACCTTTCTAACTTTGACTGTCGTGTATTTTGTCTCAGCAATGAGAGAAAAGAAACTAAGATAATGCATATGTCTATGCATGGTCTGAGTTTCCCCAAATTTATCACTTATGGTTCTCCAAAACAGGGGCAGCCAGCAAATATTTATTAATCACCTACAGGATGCTTAATATGATGCTAAAACTGACAGATCAAAGGACAAAATGTGTGGCTCCCAGCACTTAGTATATATTTGCTTAAGAATAGAGAAAGAGTAGTACATTCAGATTCATATTTACATATTCATCATCAGGCAATCCAAACTCAGACTTTTTATGTTAAAAAAATCTAAAACCCTGGCAACACCAAATGCTGGTAAAGATGTAGAGTAAGAGAAGAGGACTCTCACTTTCACTGGTGGAAATGCAAAATATTAGAGACACTTTGGAAAACATTTTAAGGATTTCTTAGAAAACTTAACATATTCTTGTCATTAAATCCAGCAATAGTTCTCCTTGGTATTTACTCAAAGAAGTTGAAAATGCATGTCCACGAGAAAATCCCTGCACACGGATGTCTAATAACAGCTTTATTTATAAATGCCCAAATTTGGAAACCACAAAAATGACCTTTAATAGGTAACTGGATAAACTGGCATATCCACAAATAGAATGTTAATGCTAGAAATTAATGATTAAACAATGAAAAGACACAAAGGAATCTTAAATCCTTATTAGTAAGTAAAATAGGCCAAACTGAAATGCCACCTACTGTATGCTTCCAATAACATGACACTTTGAGAAAGGCAAATTTATGGAGCCAGTAAAAGATAAGTGGTTGCCAGGAGTTTAGAGAGAGAGAACAATAACTAGACAGAGTAGAGAGGATTTTTAGAGCAGTGAAATTATCTCACATAGCATATATGGTAATAATGTATAGGATACCTGTTGTCTTCATCTATTTAATGCTACTAAAACAGAATACCTGAGGCTAGGTAATTTCTAAAACACAGAAATTTGTTTCTCACAGTATAGGAGGCTGGTCCAAAATCAAAGTCCAAAATCAAAACACTGGCATTTGATATCTGATAAGGGCCTTTTGCTAGGAGGGGATACAGAGGGCTGTGTCCTTTCATGGCAGGAGGATGAACACCCTCACATGGCAGAAGAACAGAAGGAAGCAAACCCATTCTCAAAAAACCCTTTTTATAAGGACATTAATCCACTAAGAATCACCCTCACTTAGGCCCTGCCTTTCCAACACTGCTGCTTTGGGGATTAAGTGTCCAGGACATGAATTTTAGAGAGGACAAAAATACTTAAACTACAGAATATGTCAGCACTAAGCTACAGCACTCAGAATGAATTCTAATGCACTCGTAAACCACCACGGGCTTTTGTCGATGATGGTGTCAGTGTTGGGTGATGGAGCGATAGGGACTGTACCCTATGTGTCTTTGTGGCACCAGATGTTAAGAAGGAAGGACAAGTGGATGAGGGGCCTGGGGAAGCAGCATATGGAAACTCTTTTGTGCTATTTTGCTGTTGTAAGAGTTAAGCTTGATTGTCAAGTTGACTGACTTTGAGAGCTGCCTAGATTACTGTAACACACTTGCAGGTGTGTCTGGGCTGGTTATGGGAGCATGACTTTAAGGACTATAGCTGGTCACTGGCCTTTTTCCTCCAAAGATCTTCCTCTGAGCTCAGCTTCCCTACTGCCATGAAGTGAGCAGCTTTACTCCACCACACCCTTCAACCATGATATTCCTTCCTTGGAGCTAGCTGACCATGGACTGAAATCTCTGAAACCCTGAGCCAAATTAAACCTATCTCCTATATGAGGATGATGCCAGTTATTTTGTTCCAGCAATAGAAAAACTGACTGATATAGCTGTGAAACTAAAACTCTTAGGGAACTAGTTTATTTAAGTGAATGACATTCCAAACTGGAAGCAATCATAGAAAGAAATGAATGGATGCAATGGCCAGTACCTCAGCTAAGGCTCCGGGTAGATTCCTTAGGTTCTTTTTGACAAGGTACTACTATTTTACATTTTGTGCTGACATCATTCCTTATGTGAGTACATTGCCACCTTTAGAACTGGGATTGTTCCATATATGGGGCTTTCTGGGTGATTCCGGTGAGCTTGTACATAGTCCCAAGAGTTGTACCACTGCTTCCAAACCAGAAGCCAGACATGGCCAGCCCAAAGGACTGGATGTAGAAGCTGTGGTTGAAGACAGGAGCTCACAGTGTTTTGAGAACATGAGGCATTGTGTAGAGTATTGTTAAGCAGGCAGAGTAACATGACTCTGGTGTCTTAAGTAGAAAACAGAAAAAAAGAAAAAGGTTTTGGAAAAGTGCATAAATGGGTTGGCCTAATTCTATTAAATAGTCCATTAGCTCTTAAACAAGAGACCTGGAGATGTGCCAATTATTAACTGTTGCCTCAGGCTTACAGGCAAACATGTGACTACTATGTTTTGCTTTTCATATCTCTGTGCTACATATTTTCACTAGTAAATGTGTATTATTTTAAAATCAAACTCGTAAAAATATCAGAATTTTCCATCAGCAGAATTGTCATTGAGGAGTCTGGCTTTATCAAAATGCAAAACAAACTGCAGGAAAACCCAAAACAAGCTTCTGAAGAAGGACTGAGATACGACTGGGTTTGAAACATGTGTTGTGCATACGAGGACATTAATCTGTGTGCTCTGAAGCCAACTATCTGGGCCATCACAGTAAAGACCCTCCTCTTTTTTTGACTCCATCAGAAGGGGATCGCAAGTATTTGAATATGGCAGGTTTTTCCATCCATACTCAACCTCTTCAGCAGTGGAAAGGATCTCTCCAAAGTTATAAAGGGCAAGAATGATAGTGAATGTAGCCACCAAACAGATATAAATAATACAACCGGAGTTATAGGCCAAAGGGTTGGAATTCTAACAGGTTGAGTGCATGGAGGTAGGGGGAGGAGGCAAAAATTAAATAAACGTGAAAATTCCCAGAGGGCAGAGGGGAGGTCCCCATCTGCCCACAGCTACAGTCACCGCACTGCTCCTGCTCTTGAAGATGCACAAAGAAGGTTCTTTGCTTCATCTTCTGGTGGAGGCCATCATGGGAAAGACACTGCTAGGCCCCAAGCCATCAGTCTGGGAGCTGGCCCTGGGTCCCACTGGGTGCCGCAGTCTTCCCGCCACCTTCCTCCATTCTCCATATATGATGAGGGATCAAGACCTAACATCTCCTATTTGACATCGTGGTCTTTCTAGGAACCTGTTAAAATCTTTTAACTATAACTGATTATACCCCCAAAAAAACCCCACAATTCCACAGGGAATATACACAAGTATTCACACACACAAAAGTGATCACAGGATTTGAAACAAAGTAGAGCATTCTTCCCAGAAAATCTCTGCTGTGAGGAAGGATTTTTTTTAGTATTCCTCAATATTCCTAAGTGTGAGTTGCCACTCCAAATCCTCAGTTTCCTGGGAATTCACGTTCTTGTATTTTGGCAGAGGGCGCCTATTTGACATGTGAGCTGTCAGTTTCTAGATGCCATCTCAGGGACAGGATAAAAACTTGAGATGGGCTGTGAGTTCCTGCCAAGAGCTATGTGGTCCACCAAGGTGCTGCCACCCTGGGTCCTTCTGATAAGGTTAGAAACGTCCTGAGGCAGGGTCAGTGCTGACGTCAGGGCCCTTCACTCTCTGGGTGTTAACTGAAGGTCAGGTGCGTGAAGTCACATGGAGTAGGTATTGTTCCCATCCTGAGTCTTTTCATTTTTTTCCCTTTAATGACTACCAGAGCTTAAAATTTTTTAGAAGACATACAGATTGGCAGATACCCCAGGAGTGGCTACAGAAGGAGGGGTAGGATTGGGTATGCATTTAATAATTGCCTTAGCAGGAGATTTTTATGATGTATGGATAACTTTGATATTTGTATCTCATTTATATTTCACAACAAAGCCATGTGGTAACATTGTCACTCCCATTTTACATGAAAAACTGAGCCTTGTAGAGGATGACTTATACCCAAGATAGTAAGCTAGTTAGTATAGAGCTGGGTGGTGAGCCCGGACCTTCTCACTGAGCGCTGTGTCCACAGACCTACATTAAGGCACAGCGCTAAGGTCCTATGGCTATAAAGGAGCTCCCATGCAGAATCTGGGAGTGGAAGCCTGGAGAGTGTGACAGCCTTTTCAGGACAGAGTTCGTGTCCTGTTCATCTTGTGTCTCATGGGTTGGCAGTTAGAAAACTCTCATCATATATGCAGAATGGAGGAAGAGGGGTCAGGAAGACTGTGGCACCCAGGGGAGTCCAGTGACCACTCCCAGACTGATGGCTTGGGGCTTATCAGTATCTTTCCCACGATGGGCTCCACCAGAAAATGAAGCAAAGAAACTTCTTAGTGCATCTTCAGGAGCAGGTGCAATGCAGTGACTGTGACTGTGGGCAGATGGGGACCTCCCCCTCTGCCCTTTGGGGACTCTCAGAAACAACCTGCTTCCACTTCTGAGGGGGAGAATGGGAGCCTGAATGGGCAGGTGAAGAGCGGAGAGGAATATCAAGCCATTAAAAATTGATGCAGGTGATGATTATTGTGAAGTAGAAGGAAACTGATCAAAAGGAAACAGAAACTAAGATGGGGGAAAGGAAAAAGGAGGGATAGGGAAAGGAAAACTAAATAAATATATATATGTATACAAAAACAGTTAAAATAGTTATACTACTAATTGACGTTAATTCATTGAAAAGAAAGGTGTGTGCCTATACTGTTTGATCAATTTTTTATGCCTATAGCTTGCAATAGGAGCAACTACTTTGAAAATAACAGTGCATGATGTACTAACCAATATTACTCTCTTACAATCTTATTTTGAAAGTTCATTGTATTGTTTTTATTTTTTTCTTTAAAATAAAAAATAAATAAACATAAATACAAAAAATGTCTATCTATCTTTGTACTTATCAGTCTATTGATAGCATCTTTTCAAATCAGTCAATATTTATGACACTATCACATAGCTCATACCTGCATTTTTGGCCACAATGTGTAAGAGCACAGTAATTTAACTGCCATGCTATTGATGGGCATTTATGTTGCTTCCTATTCTTTGCCTTTATAACCTTGCTAGTGTGAACATCCTTGCAAAGACAGACTTCCTAGATTTAATAATGAAGATTAGATGGTCAGAAGAGGA
>RJWM01021811.1:0-34676 GCA_004363535.1 Dasyprocta punctata
AATTGAGACTCTTGGATAACATCCCGCATTGCCACCATAATCATATCTGGGTCGTCATCATCATCGGCCTGCTGGGACAGGGCGGCATAGGCCAGCCGCTGGAAGCGCTCCTGCTTTCTAAACCTTTTTTGAATACAACATTTGTAAAGAACCACAAGAACCACAACAAGGATGCCAATCATCCCCAAAAGGAACAAATCTGCCGGGTTGAATATGCTTTTGACCCTTTCCCATACCCCCGTAATGAAGCCCGTAAAAGTCCCTATTATGTCCTGAGCTTGTATGGTGGAAAGATGTTCTATCTGTTGATTGATGGTCATTATTTTTTGTGAGAATGTTGAGTTGTAAGCCTGGTACATCCATTCTCGGAGGCCCCATCTGTGGCTGGTGATGTTATGGGTCTGGTTGACCAATGCAGGTGTGACACATAGTGGCAGGTGATTGTACCGCACATCACATCCCTGCTTTAGTGCCAACCATATATTTTGTAACTCCATGTCAAGCAGGTCTATTTGTTTTTGTAGAACTAAAATGGCTTCATGCTGGAGCACCAGGGCGTCGCGTTGGCTCATTGTTACATTGACCACGGCCATCGTGATGTTGTTGATGGGTGCCGCGTTTGCTGCTGCTTGGTATAAGGCAACCCTTCCGATCACCACCGCTGCCACAGCTGCCGTAGCTACCACTGACATGACGGCTCCAAGAGCAACAGCAGGATGCCTCGTCTGTCTTGACAGGGCGTGGAGGATGCGTGGGGGACAACCTCTGTATGGCCGTCAGGTACGGCTCCCTGTGGGTCGTCTCCGTCACTCTGTCTGAGTGACGCCCTTATATACATTGTCCAAACCCAATGGGCTTGTGCCACGTGTACATGAGTGATTGGCAAGCAGGGCTGTCAGGCACATGTGTCGTATGCAGAAGCAGGATACGGGCGCCATCTTGGCTCGCTCGATGGGCGGGGGGAAATCTAGCGCAGGCTTCTGCGCGCCCTGCTAGGCCGGACCCGGAAGGTGGCTCTCCACAATTTTGCTTTATTCAATATTCTGTCTTGATTGGTTTCATTCTGTTTTGTTTTTGGTTTGATTTTGCTATACCTGATGAAATGGACAACTACTGTGACGATAACATGATATACTATAATAGCTATTGTTTTCCTAGTATTGAAGCTCTGTGCCAATTCTACTGCTTTGTTGTGATTGCCTTTGTTCTGTTTTGTTTTGTTGGATTTTACTATCTTTAAAATAAAAAGATAGTAAAATAAAAAAAAAAAACACAAAGTACTGACAAAACAGGTCAAGTTAATTTCTTAATTAGTTGAACGGCCATGCCACTCAAAAATCATTTTGTGGCTACAAAGAAACAGCCACTCAGAGCACTCGGTTTTTGCTGGGTACCTTATAAAGTACATCATACCCAAGACTGCACATTCTAAGAACAATTCTGTAAATATGCAGGGTCAGACCTCCCTACAGATGAAGAAAGAAACTGATTCCTTTTCTATGATTACAGGGGTAGGAAACAGAGCCAAGATTCAAACCCAAAGTCTTTGCTCTTTTCTAACACAAGCCTGACTTCAGGCCACAGATCCATTTCTGAGGCTTGACTTCCTCTAGCTTTGTGCCCTTCTTGCCACCTCCCAGATGGCTACATTGTGCAGGTGTCTAATGGGACAAGTGAGGGTACTGTCAATTTAAGACGGTCTTCCTTTCTCAGTTGCCAGGTGCTGTCTATCCTTGGCTTCATTTGCTGAACTGTTTTTTCAAGTGCTTAGGTACTATGGCAACCAGTGCAGAGTAAAGTAACTAACATTGATATGGCAACCATCAGATACTTCATCTGCACTTGTCTTGTACAATCAGACAAAATTTACAAGCCACTGATTGCCAGGAGCTGGGGAAGGGGAAGAATGGGGAGCAGCTGCTAATGGTGCATGGTTTCTTTTAGAGGGAATGAATTGCTCCAGAATTAAATACTGGTAATGGTTGCACGACCTCATGGCTATACTAAAAATACTTAATTGTACACTTTTAAAAGGTGAATTTTAGGCATGTGAGTTATATCTCAATAAAAAGAAACATGGTTACAATTGAGCAAGATATTAACAAATGCTGACAAAGATTAAGAGAAATTAAAACTTTCAAATATTTGATGATAAAGCTGGGCATGGTGGTAAACACCTGTAATCCCAGCACTCAGGAGGTTGAGACAAGACCATCATCATGAGTTCAAGGTCTGCCTGAACTACACAGTGAAACCCTATCTCAAAAACCCAAAACAATTATATAACTGTCATAGCATTCAAAAACATTTTGGGAGGTCCTAAAAAAGTAGACTTAAATCCATATAATCCAGCAATTCTATTCCTAGAAATACACAACCAAGAGAAATAAAAATGTAAGTCCATTAAAAACACTTGCACATACACGCACACGCGCGCGCACACACACACACGAACTTGCACATAAATGTTCATTAAGCATCACTCCCAATAGTGAAAAGTAAAAACAGCCCATAGGCAAGGCACAGTTGTACAGTGGAGTATTATCTGGCTATTAAAAAGGGATGAAGTACTGACATTTGCTGCAATACGGATGAACCATGAAAAATTATGTTAAGTAAGAGAAATGTCCAAAATAGTCAAATCTAGAAAGCAAGGAAGGAAGGAGGGAAGAAAGACAGACAGACACACTTAGTAGTTGCCTATGGCTGGGATGGCTTTTCAAAGACAATGACAAATGCCTGCTAACAGGTATGGGGTTTCTTTCCGGGGTGAAAGAACAAAAAAGTTGACTGTGTTGATGGTTGCATAACTCTGTGAATATATTAAAAATTATCAAAATACGTACACCTTAAATGAGTGAATTGTGTGCTTCTGAATTATACCTTAAGTTACATTTAAAGCTCTGCTAAAAATTCACAGGTTAACTTCCATTAGTTTTTAGAAAAATATTTACCTAAAGCCATGCTAGTTTTAAATAAGTGAAAATTTGATATAACACAGCTTGAAACTTGTTACAAGATTAAATTCTCTTTTAAAAAACAGACAAGCAGCGGCCTATAATATGACAACTGGGCTTCTCTGGGGCCAAGTTCAAGATTTGAGCAGGTCTATAAAAATGTCCCAGAGCTGGGCGTGGTGGCGCACACCTTTAATCCCAGCACTTGGGAGGCTGAGGTAGGTAGAGTGTTGTGAGTTCGAGGCCGGCTTGGGCTACAATGTGAGCGCAAGGCCGGCCTGAGCTATATAGTGTGACCCTGCCTCAAAAAACTAGAGCTGGGAGTTAGGCTCAGTGGCTTCAGTGCCTGTCTGGCAGGCATGAGGCTGTGAGTTCAATCCCCAGTGCCTCAAAAAAAAAAAAAAAAAAAAGGTTCCAGAGAAACTATATGGTACTAACATGTCTCTTAATACTATTGCCTGTGCCAGGTGTGGTGGCACACAGCTTTAATCCCAGTACTTGGGAGGCTGAGCCAGGAGGATCACAGCCAGTTTGAGGCCAGACTGGACTACATAGTGATCAAGTCCAGTCTGAACTACACAGACAAATCCTGCCCCCCCCAAAAAAGAGAGAGAGAGAGAGAGAGAGAGAGAGAGAGAAAGCAAGACTAATGCCTTTTAACTTTTTTCCAGTACTACCCTTTGGATATATACAAAATAATTACAGAACTGGGTATGGTAGTATACCCAGTGCTCAAGGAAGATGAGACAGAAGGATTGCAAGTTTGAGCCTAGTCTGGGCAATTTAGTAACTTATACCAACATGCTGTCTCAAAATAAAAACAAAAAATGTCCAAGGACACAGCTCAGTGCTAAGGCTTTGAGTTCAATCCCTAGTACCAACAAAACATACCAAAATAAAACAAAAAAGCTCTCACACAACAAAAATATCTGAATAACGTAAGAGTGAATAAATTTAACTTGCATTTCAAAAAGTTGTGAGAACACCTACCAATAAAGGTATAATCTTTCTAGTCCCTTATCTATAAAGTAGGTACTGTTGTTATCCTTATTCTCTAATCGCGGAGAGACATTAAATAACATTAAGTACAGTAGTTTAGATCCTAGATTTAATCTCAGGTTTCTGGCTCCACAGTCTGCACCTCTAATCAATCTATTAAGTGTCACTTTTTACTTGTAACTTAATTCTACTCAGTTTTTTCCCTCAATTTGGTTTCTTTCATCTATCAGACATTTGGGTTAAGATAACTTATGTTTTAATATTTATGGTCTTACCACAAAAAAAAGAAAACAAACCAAAATCATTATGAACATGAAAGGCACCAATCAACAAAACACTTATTTCTGGTTTGCAACTGAATATCATATTGATATGTCATTTCACATTTGAGAAGGTAGTCTATGATTAGAAAAGTACTTACTGCAAAATTTTGAAACTTTATTACTTAGGATCTAAGAATTAACATTCAAAAAGAGATTAAATGTTTCCCTGGCTAAACTCTGATGGATAAACTCTTTACATTGTGAGTTTTGACATGGAGAATTGAAGCAAAACAGCAAACATATTTAGGGGGCTTTTGCAATACTCCAGTTAAAAGTATTAAACAATGCAGTGGAAATGGAAAGAAATGGATCTCTCTGGGTGATCACTGGAAAAAATCACTGGACTTGCTGACTGGATGGAGGTGTGACCTGTTAATTATAAGATCCAGGACACATGCACAGAACAGTTCCCTAAGCCCTGATGGGACTTCTGAGAAGTCAAGCAGGTTTTCAACAGCACATCCGTCTGAGGCGGGGATCCCAGCACCATCTTTCCAGACTACTATATAGAAGTTCTCACGGGTTTCCTCGCGATTTAGACAAGATAAAAGAAAGAAAGGCAGGCGGAGCTGGGACTTTGGTAGTTTTCTAAACCTACACTGTATTTCTGAGATGCAGTGTGTATTTTTATCTTACCCCTTTTTCCATTTCCTCAACTCAAGGTCACTCCACTGAGCCAGTTTCTCTCCCACTCTTCACTCTTATTTTCCTGAATAAACTTTGCCACTGCTTTTTGTCTATTTGGTTCAATTCTTTGTTCAAGACAAGAATTTGGACTCCAACTCCAGAAGGAGAGGTGAGCAGCCCCAAACCCACTCATGTTTAGTTGGTGAGCCACATTTTAGAACAAGCTATCTGATAACAGTATCATTTCTTTTAGTAACAAAATTTTAAAAAACAAAAATGTACCCTTAAACATAAAAACCTTTATAGAAGATGTACTGGAAGTGATTCATCAAATTTTAATGGCGTAGGGACTATATGTAGAAATCCTATTTACATTTAGAAAGGAACTTTCTACATTTATGTAAATAAAACAGATGAAGGCACTAAAGTACAAAACATCCAATCTCATCAAGTGACCCACAATCAGAAGTAAGGTTTAAACTTAGGTTTTACAATTCCTGATTCAGTTTTCTTGCTCTCTTAAACTCAGTCATGTATACAATACATATAAAATTTCTAAAAAGAGGCCAGGGATATGGCTCAGTGGTACAGTGCCTGCCTGGCAAGCACAAGGTCCTGAGTTTAATTCCTGACACCATAAAAATAAGTAAATAAATAAATAAAATTAACAACTAAGAAGAAATACACCATCAAAAAAAAATTTTTTTTAAAGAGGCTGGGTGGAGATCCACCTCCACCTGCCGGGCACCCCCACCGGAAGGCTCCCTCCTGTGGACAGCCAGCACAGGCAAAGAAAACCAGCAGATCCACCTCTGCTGTCGGCTGTGTACAACAGAAGGCTTGCTTCCTGCAGGCAGCCAGTGGGAACAGGGACACGCAGCCAGGTAAGCCCCGTGCAACCCAACCACAGGCCACCATTGGAGGCCCTTGCTTTCTTCAGGCAGCCATCACCCACCAAGAGAATCAGACAAACACACTCCTGTGTGCCTGCCACCCAGTGTAGACCGGCAGGCTGAGAGAAGTAGCCCCATCACCAAGCATCGCTGGCCATCGGGGAAGCCCCTGTGTAGCTGCATAGGACTGGAGAAGGCCGCTCCATGCCCTGCTACCTCCCTGTAAACCCGGGGTCAGAGGAACACAGGTACCTGTCCCATTCCCCTATACTGTGGAGGGGCAGCCAGTGTGGGAAGTACCTGGGACCCCATAACCAGCTTGCTGGGAGGAATCCATGAGAATATCAAGACGAATGAGCAAAAGGCAATCACAGACAGAACAAGTCTGGGAGATACAGTCATGGAAGACAACAGAATCATACACCTGAAACTTTCGAGAGGATAACAACTGAAGTAAAGAAATAACTTCATGTGACTGTAAAAGTAATCAAATCAGAAATAATGTCTCAGGTAAAAGAAGAAATGAAAAACATAATGAAAGAATTGCTTGGCATATCTAAAGAAGACATAGATAAAAGAGGTCGGGTGAGATGTAATCCCAGCACTTGGGAGGCTGAGGCAGGAGGATCACTGTGAGTTTGAGGTCAACCTGGGCTACAAAGTGAGTTCAAGACCAGTCTGGACTACACAGTGAGACCCTGTCTCAAAAAGACAAAATAAATAAATAAATAAATAAATAAATGAAATAAAACAAAGCCGTATAAAACTTTCCCTAAGTTTTATAAATCATATTTCAAATAACAGTAACTACGCTTATCTTTTCACTGGGCAATGAGCACTAAATAAATTATATAATGGCATCTACAACAACTTCCCTGAAGCTATCAAAGGGAGAAATAAAAGGACTCACAATCTTGAAGTTATGACTAACCCTTACAGGTTGTAACTAGATATCAGTTCTTCAAGACATTATATAATCAAACTAAAGAGGCATAGTCAATTAGCCCTTGAAAGATAGTTACAGAATACATCAATTTATATATAAAGTATCTGTTTATCCTTAGATCTTTCAAGAAAATGCTTTCACATCCCTTGTCAACAACTATTTTAAGCCAGGAGTAGTGGCACACACCTGTAATCCAGCACTCAGGAAGCCAAGGCAGGAGGATTGCTGCGAGTTCAAGGGCAGCCTGGGCTACATAGTAAACTCAAGGCTGTCCTGAACTACATAGTGAAACCCTCTCTCAAAATAAAAAAAAGAAAACCTTAACTACCAAATGTACCAAGTAGACTTATTTTGCAGCCAAATATAATTAAAACCAGATGTCTCATTCAACATTAGCAGAAGATACATACGTTCATTATTTTCCAACACAGTGAGATGAAAGATCTCCAAAGAGGTCTTACTACCACAGAAATTCACAAGTTAATGATCAAAGTCACAGTGATGGCAGAAAGAAAACTTTAAGGCTAGTTTGACAGAATATATAATTTATAAAGGAAGGACACTCACTAGTGGGAGAAGCTGAAAGAAACAATGTATGTATATGTGTGTATATAGGTAGGTGCATAAAAAATAGTTAAGACAATTATACTACTGAATTCTCTGAGTTCACTGAAGAGAAAGATTTGTGCTGGTATTGTTCGGACAATTGATGCAGATGTCTTGTGCTCTGGATGAATGATTTGGGGATGACAGTGAGCAATGTATGTACCACTGTTGTCCCCTGATTGATGTGTTTTGAAATTTTATTTTTTTCTTTTCTTCTCTTTGAAATAAAATGGATTTGAAAAAAATAAAATAAATATTTTTTTAAAAAGGAAGGACATTACATATATTTAAACTACACAATGTGAAAACAGTAACAAAGAATGTCAATTTCTGCACCGTTTATTACAGTAATTGACCAGGAAGAGCCACAAGGAAGTAGTTAAATTATGGCACACCTATACAAAGGAACACTGCAGACAACACCTGCATGTAGTACCACTCAGTTTGATCCACGTCTGCTACTGTGTATTGTGCTAGCTTCAGAACACACTGATAAGAAAAGCAAGATGTAAGACAGTGTACACAGAGTGGGATGGGAAGGAGGTTTATTTTTAATTAAAAAATACTATAAGTAATAGATATTTTTTTATGAAGTACCTGGTGGTATCTTCTTAACAGTGCCTTTTTTGCTTCTTGTACTTCTTTTTCCAGGTATTTTTTTGTCCTTTCCCAAGAAGTCCTGTCCATCTTTGGGGTCTTTACACAGAGTGCTTTCTGAGCTCTCACTTGCAGCCACCTCACAGCTGGACATGCAGCTTTCATTATTGTTGAGACTGTCTTGCTCCAACACTTCAGTTTTCCCCATTGCACTACCACTGCTGGTCAGAAGCTCAAGCCCATCTCTATCAAGCTGATTTTCATTTTCATCTGATGCAGAAGGCAAGTGTGTCACTCTCCTTTCTGCACTGTCACCAGGATGATACCCATCTTGTGATTCTATCTGCAGATTATAAGTAGGAGGATCGCTGTCATCCATTAGCGCATGCTTTGTTGAACCATTTAAAATTTCATTGAAGTCCTTCCATGTCTACAATGACAAAAAGGAAAAATAAACCACTTCATCTTTTAACCTCTGGGGATTTTAATCTCTTCTCTTGTGTTACTTCACTGAGGAGGAAAAGGAAATGGATAAAGTTCATTCCTACTCACCTTTCTCCACTGGTGGCCCCACCCCAATTTCACCTAGTTCTTGCTTCAATACAAGGGTTCTCAACACTGGCAGCTCAGCTTCTTAGAATTAGCTGGGGAGGCCATCCAAATCCTATTCTAGACTCACTAGTTAAGAATCTCTAGGGATTATACACACATTGACACAGTTTTTAGAGTTCTCCAGGTGATTCTTATGTGCATCAGGTTGGAACTGCTGACTTTATAAAATTACTGACTAAACAGGCTATCTGGTAAAACCACTCATGTTATCCCTGACACTTACCAGAAAACTGAAAGTCAGTTGTAAAAATCCTTTGGCTAATCAGTAGGAATATTTGTAAATAGAAACATTCAAAGGTACAGTATTTTAAAAATTCTCTATACAAAAGCATGTGGTAGAAAAGTCAGGTAGTACATATTTATACAACATAGTACTCTATTGTATAATCTCTTTATCCTTTACTTACTAAAAATAAGCTCAGGACAAGTACCTTAAAATTGTAAGCAAATCCTTTGAACAATTATATGTTTTTTAAAAAAGGAGGGGGCATGATTAACTCTAGGAACTCTGGGCTATTTAATGTAGAGTCAGAAAACTCTCAATCTACTCCAAGAATATTGCCAGCCTTTAAAAAATCACATAGATGCTTGTATTCTGTACTACTAGGGAGTCTGAGGCACAATCAGGCCCTGAGTTAAACTACTTAGACCAATATTTCCATTTAATTCTCACAATTACCCTAGCAAATAATTAATTTCCGTCTTATTATACTGATGAGGTAACCAAGCCTCATCTTGCAACAAGCGATCCAGGCAGTAAGTTTAGAAATGCAGTATGGACCAGTTATGATTCTGAGGCTGCCCTTATGATCATTATGCTGTATGAATAACAGAGAAAGAAAAACTGAAAGACTTTCTCTCCAGCTGGGTATGCCTCGGCCGAGCATCAACCCTACAGCAGAGGGCATTGTGACTGAAGACCAAGCTTCTCTTCCTCTGGAAGGTGCCAGAGGCACACCTTAGATCATTTCTTACGCACCTTACTACTTGGTGTTGAGAACTTTTGTTAGTGGTGGTCAGAGGTGGCAGCGGGGGGAAGGTGTACACTATTTAAGAGAAGTAATTATTTCAAGTAAAATATGCATTCATTCCTTGGAGCCTAACAACATTTTGGACTCTGATTCTTCTATGAGAACAAGATTAGCTTAACTCTCAACCTTTGCTTTTGGTGGTGCTAGGATCAATTGAGGGCTTCATACACGCCAGATTTCCTTTTTTTTTTTTTTTTTTTGTACTGCAGATCAAACTCACAATCTCGTGCCTGCCAGGCAGGCACTTACACCACTGAGCTAAATCCCTGGCCCTATTTTTTGAGACAGGGTCTCACTATGCAGTTCAGGCTGGCCTTGAAGTCACTTTGTAACCAAGGCTGGTCTTGAACTCACAATAATTCTCCTGCTTCAGCCTACCGAGTGCTGGGATTAAAGGCATGCACCACCATGCCCAGCTCCCCGAGATCTTTTTATATTGTTTTGAGACAGGGTCTTGCTAAGTCACCCGAACTGGCCATGAACTTGGGATTCTCCTGCCTCACTCTGCCTCCTGAGTAGCTGGGATTACAGGTGTGGACCACTATATCTGGCTACAAAAGGAAACTTCATAAACTACTTAATAACATTGATTCTCAAGTTCTTTCCAAGGTGTGAAAGCACCATAATTTTAACTTTTAGTTTTACTTTTTTTTTGCAAGATACCTACCAATGCATCAAAGCCTGGCTCAAATTTCACTTATCAGTTTGCCTTTCCTGACTTCTCTAAAGGATCATCAGTACATAATGTACTCCTCTACAGCACCTATCAGCAATACAGTCCTTCTCAAATACTGTTCTGAACTACCTATTTTTGCCTAAGTGGCATTAGATTTAAGCCATTTTAATGTTTACAATCCAGTCATACATTTTACTCCTCACAATGCTTAGCCCTGGCTCTTACACATATTAGATGCACCAAGCGGTCAAATTCCAATTTGCTACTGTTTTCTTCTAAAAAGGACAAAGCCAGACACTTGGATTCCCACTGGCACCCTGGCTCCTTCCTCTGAGAGGGAGAGGGACTTACTGCATAGTACCTGGCTTCTGTCTGCATTCTTGACGTTTTAATTGAGTACCTTAACTAAAACAATGGGATAAACTTCTTAAAGGGATTTCTAAATAGCAGAATCTTTCTGCTTTTGGAAACAGTTACAAATAGAATGTTGTTTTTGCCTCTTCTTCATCTTCACTGCACTACTCCCTGAACTCCCAGTGCTGCACCAACAGCATTTTAATGATTTCATCTTCCAGTATGGCTGCATCTCACTGCATAAAAGTACTTGAGCAACAGAAAATCACAAGAGGGAAAGGGCGCAGTAAACTTATGGTAGCTAAAAATATGCATGGAACCTGGGGGTTATTAATATAGTTGGGACAATATTCAAACATTTGCCCTGTCTAAGCAGTACATTTCTCCTCTAAGAGTCCCTACATCTAGAGCAATTTTCACAAAAGAAACTGTGGCACAATGCAATCACTGCTACAACACTGACTCTAACATATTTGCCTTTTAAAAGCATGATAGCCAGTGCTGCCCAAGTTCCCAGACTCTTCTAGCAAAATAGCATTCCAAATATGTACACTGTATAAAACCGGTCATGTTGACTCGCTACAGATGAAGAACTTCAACCAAACATATTCTAGCAAGGCTTATACAAATTAGGAAAATCCACGAAACTTTGAGGGAAACAGTAAATAAATAATTTAAGAAAAAGAAATCTATCAAAATCTTTCAAAAGCATGCTCTCAACCCTATATAGAATTTGACTTCATTTTTTTTCTTTTTTTGGTTTGTTTTTTAAAGTGTCCTCACTATGTAGTTCAGGCTAGATTCACAACATTCCTCCTGTCTCAGCCTCCTGAGTGTTGGGATTATAGGCATGTGCCACCACACTCAACATTTTTCATATTTTTAATAGAAGTTATAAACATTGGGTGCTACTAAGATTTTTGAAAGAAATCAAAATTTGTAAGGCTCAACACTGACACACAGATTTAAATTTGGTGATTTACAGTCAAACTAAAATTTAGAGGAAGGCAGTGGCCAAACTACTAACCCCAAATTCAAATTTACCTACTTCTAGTAAATTCAGAATTAAGAAAGTTAGCATGTTTATGCTACTCCATTATGATCACTACATCTGCTTCACATTTATGTGAACACCTTACTCAACAGATTATGTTCCAATACCACCTGCCTCTCATGGGTAAATCTATAGTTTTCTTTCATTACTGCTATCATCCTTTAGACACATAGACCTACAGATGAGATTCTGTGTACTAGAAATAAAAAATATGCCCAAAAGAATAATTTTCAAAGATTCTGTGACCAAAGAAATTTATTTTTTATCAACATCCTGTGCACACAAAATATATACACATATGTAATTAAAACAAAGGTTTCCCAAAACTTAACACATGTAGTACTCTGTTGTGTCTGTCCTCTTTTCCATTCAGTATTACTTCATATATTTAAAAAAATGTTGATAAAGGTCTCCCAGATAGATTTTATATTCCAGTAAGAAGTGTTCATCACAGCAACTGCAGACAAGAGCCGGTTCCAATTGCAAACTGCTTTCTGAAAATAATGCAGAACATATGAAGCTCAGATGTAAACTTAAAATGTCATTCTCATAATTTCAATGTAGCATTTAGGGTTCCTCTGATCTTAAAAAATACTAAAAATACAGCTAAAATACTACCCTTGATTTAGAGTTCCATAGCTGACAACTTTTGACTGTCAAACTGAGGCAAGAAATCACGTGAGCCCACAGATTCAAGATCCACATAGGCAACACAGCAACACCCTGTCTCAAAAAACTTTTTTTGTTTTAGAGGCCAGGCATGGTGGCCCACATCTGTACTCCCAGAACTCAGGAGGCTGAGGCAGGAGGGTCACTCTGAGTTTGAAGCCAGCCTGGGCTACACAGTGAGTTCAAGACCAACATGACCTACATAGTGAAACCCTGCCAACCAAAAAAGCTTTTTATTTAAATACTGACTACATAAATATGTTTTATATAATGACTTGAATAACTATTACTAACATTAATTTTATGAGATTAGAGGTATAACTCAATGATAGTATGCTTAGTGTATGTAAGGTCTTGAGTTCAAACTCTAGCACTAAAATCAATCAATCACCTTTCGAACAGCTTTTTAAACTGTGGCACACACCTATAATCCCAGCACAGCAGGAGGATTAAGAGTTTGAGCTAGCCCAGGCTACATAGTGAGACCTTGTTTTGAAAAGCCATCCCACCCCAAAATTTAATATATGGTTCATGTTATATTTCTATTGGAACAATGTGCTCTCTGTGGTACTGATAGGTTCTGCTACCCTAGGGCTTAGCTATCTGTAACATGAGATTCCCCCACCTTGGCACTGGACCCAGAGAAACAACTTAGTTCTCCAAGAGTAAACTCTATGTTTTCCTTCTCATTCCAGAGATAAACCTCCCGTTCCCCTTTTGCGCGTGTGCCGAGCCCTCTCCAATCCCAAGACTCCACAATCCCCCAAGCCTCCACCCCGAGACCCCAGTAAACCCTTCTGTCTCCTGTTTTACACAGGTGATGCTCCTTCAAATCAGCTGTTAATAAGTCATTTTGTCCACCTCCCAAACTCTTCCCCCCAGCCAAAGCTGATAAAGGTAACTACACTCCTTTGTTCTTATTGAGAGCTTCTACACGCCCCCCCGCCCCGCCCCCAAAAAGCTCTCCCATGCCCTCCACATTAAAGGCCTCCTCCTTACCTCTTTTGCTCTCATTTTCTCTGCACTGCTTTAGATTGAGTGGCCCAAAATAATCAATCAGGCACTGCCTTGACAAGGTCACAATAGCCAAAGTCACCCCATACCAAACTCGTTCTTGCTTGTATGTTATCCTATAGGCATTTCCTGGCTATAGACATAATTCAGCAATGTAAACGCATACTGAAGGAAATAGATGCTATATGCCTTTAAAATTAATTTGCATACACCTATTTATTTCCTATTTTCAAAATATAAACCCAAGGATTATGCTGTAACTTTTTCTTACTTCCTTATATTTCAAACATTCTTGGCACTATAAAAGTTGAATAGTAATCGTATCTAGTAAGACAGCCTTTCAGTAATCTTTCTAATTACTTGGATTTCCACATAATAGTACATTATTAAAGTAAATCAGGGGTGGGGGTATGGCTCAGCAGTAGCACATTCATCTAACAAGTATGAGGTCCTGGATTCTATCCTCAGCATGCAAACAAAACAAAAAGAAAGAATATCAGTATTTCTTTAGTAATAATAAAAGCCCCAATTTATTTTTTTATTTTATTTTTTTTGGTGGCACCGGGGATCAAACTCACAACTTCAAACCTGTCAAGCAGACGCGTAAGACACCGAGCCAAACTCCTGGCAAAAGCCCCAATTTAATAATAAGGAATTTTTATTTCTTCCTGGTACAGGAGATATTTTATTTTGTTTTTATTTTTTCTTTTTTTGGCACCGGGGATTGAACTCACGACCTTGCATTTGCCAGGCAGGCGCTGCTGCCACTGAGCTAAATCCTCGGCCCTTTTGTTTTATTTTTTATTTTGAGACAGGATCTTGTTAATAAATTGCCGAGGCTGATTCAAAAATTGCACTCCTCTTGCCTGTACCCAGAGTGCTATGGTTACAGGTCCCACCATGCCTGTCTGTACCTCTTAAAATAGGAAAAAGAAAAGTAACAGAGAAAGATGATGCTGTAAGGTAGGCAAGTAGGATACAATGAGAAAATACATTAAAGTAAGACTACAAAGGAAAAGTAAGAAAAAAGAGAAGGCAGTGATTCTAAAAAAGAAAATACAGCCAGGCGTGGTGGTGCACGCCTTTAATCCCAGCACTCGGGAGGCTGAGGTAGGTGGAGCGTTGTGAGTTCGAGGCCGGCTTGGGCTACAACGCTAGCGCAAGGCCGGCCTGAGCTACATAGTGCGACCCTGCCTCAAAAAACCAGGGCTGGGAGTTTGGCTCAGTGGCTTACGCGCCTGTCTGGCAGGCATGAGGCTGTGAGTTCGATCCCTGGTGCTGCAAAGAAAACACTCACTGTTTTAATTTATGCAGAGAAAACACTCAAAAATCTGCAATTAACTGAACTATGTGACTCACATACTCTCAACAACCTTGAGGCAGATAAATGGAATGAAGGGAGATGTGATTTGTTTTGTTTTCCTCCCCTCTCCCTTTCATCAGGGCCTCCATTCAAGGCAGCTCACCCTACACAAAGTCTGTGAGTTTAAAATCCAGGCTTTGTAAAAGCCAGGCCCAGTGGCAGACAACTGTTTTTTATTATTATTATTATTATTATTATTTTTTTTTTTTGCGGCACCAGGGATTGAACTCACAACCTCGTGCCTACCAAGGCAGACGCTTAAGGCACTGAGCCAAACTCCTGGCCCTAGTGGCAGACAACTGTAACCCCAGCACTTGGGAGGCTGGGGCAGGAGGACTGCAGCAAGTTTGAGGTCAGCCTGGACTATACAGGGGACCCTGTCTCAAACCAACAAGGAAAAAAAAAATCTATGCAGAGATGGAAATGACAGCTGGAAAGCTCCATCTCATTAAAGGACACCTCTAGGCATTCAGAAACATAAAATCTTGGCAATGCATTCAAACAATTTTTTTCTAATAACAAACATTATTAATTACAAATTTTGCCTATTTCAAGATGACTGAATTTATCCTTCTAAATGTTCCCAGGAACTTATAATTTCTATTTCTCACTTGAAAATAAAGGATGGACAAATCATAGTATATGAAATTATCAGTAGCTACAGAATCATTTTCTTTAATTTCAGAGCTAATTACACACACAAAGAAGGAATTACAGTCAGTTTAGGAGAACTCACTTCCCTTGGCCACCCAAATTGTGTTTATTTGGATTTAAATGCCTTTGTGGTAAAATACACTGTAGTCATTTTTTATTGCCCCCCCCCACCCCGAACTGAATCCAGGGCCTCACACACACTAGGAAAACACTTTAGCACTGAGCTACGCCCTCAGCCTCTTCTTTTCTTCTGAGACAGTCTCATTAGGGTGCCCAGGCTGGCCTCATACTCCCCGTGTCGTGTCTCGGGCTGATGTTACAAGTGCAAACCACCAGGCCCAGGCTTTCATATTGTTAAGCAGCAGCCACCAGAATCTAAGACCTTTGTTTCAGACTATAACCACCTCCTTTAAAACAAAAATCATGTTTCCTACTCTATATCTACTGTATAAATTCACAGAAACCAACTTCCTAATTTTGGGGATTTTGTTTTTTGAGATAAGAGTCTTCCTATGTTGCCCAACTGGCCTTGAACTCCTAGAGTCAAGCAATCTTCTTGTTTCAGCCTCCCAAACAGCTGGGATTACAGAAGTGTGCCACTGCGCCTGTTTATCTTATAATTTATTTTATTTTTGTGATGCTGGCAAGCAAACCCAGGGCCTTGCACATTCTAAGCACACATTCTAACACTCAGCTACATACCAGCCCCTATCTTACCAATTTTTAAACTCGTATTTTGCTATACAACTAGTGATATAAAGCAATCTACCTACAATCATTAAATACATACATAAAACTATATATTTTGTTTTGAATTTTTTTTTCTTTTTTGATTTGTTAAGACAGGGTCTCGCTATGTAGCCCGGGCTGACTTTGAATTTATGGCAATCTTCCTGCCTCAGCCTCCTGAGTGCTAGGAATACAGGCATGCGCCACCACATCTGGCCCCATACAGAATAATTTCTACTAGGCAAGTCACACCAAAATTATAGGTGAAGACGGAATCAAGCACAAGTCTCCAGACTTGATGGTTACACTCCTAATGAGTAAAGACATTGATCATGTAAACATACTGTGCTAAAATATGTATACATTCATTTTAAATATACACAAAAATAAACAGTAAAAAAAGTGCTACTTTTGGGAGGAAGACCTGTTCATTTTAGACAAACTCTTCTTCTGGTAACTACTACAAAAGCTGGCAACAAGTTTCATTTTGGAGGTTGGACGAGGTTTCAGCAAACTCACAGGACTGGTGGAAAAACCAGAGTTCAGGACTTGCCAAGAAGATGGGTGCCAAAGACTATCAGGTGGGACCTAAAAGGGCTACGCCCTAGGAAAAAATGGCAAACTAGAAACAGGGCCTCACAGCGACTCAAGACCAAGAAAATCATCTCACACGCGGTTAAAACGATCTGCCCTAATCCGGTTGCTAGTCAGAAACCTAAGTAAACCCTCTTTGAAAGGAAAGAACCCAAGAAGGCCAGGCTTGGTGTACACCTGTAAATCTGGCACTCTGGAGGACTGTTGGGCTACATAGCAAATTCAAGGCCAGGATGAACTATACAGTGAGACTCTGTCTTAAAAAAAAAAAAAAAAGAAAGAAAGAAAGAAAGAAAAGGAAAGAAAGATAGCAATGAAGATTCAATTTTTTTCCCACAAGTTTTCATCTGTATTATCTAGTACATAATCGAAAACTACCATACAAAGATGAAGTTCTGATTTAAAGCCAAACAACAATAACAATAACAACCATTAACAGAAGCTGACACAGAGGGGATGCATACATTGGTGGAGAGGAGTGGAAAGTAAGTTGGGAGCTGAGCTTGCAAAGCACGTAGGGATGAAACAGTCAGGCACATTGGCACGCGTCTATAATACCAGCACTTGGGAAGCTGACACAAAGGATGGCAAGTTTGAGGTCAGCCTGGGCTACATTGCAAATTCAAGTCCAGCCCAGACTACACAGTAAGACCCTGTCTCAAAAAACCAAGAAGGGATAAAATAGCCAGTGTGGGAAATTGCAGTGATAAATGATGTGGCAACTATGTAAGACTGTAGGGCTACCCAATGTCTCAAGTTAGTTCCACTACAAATCCATATTATCCATTCTACTTGGTATTATACACTGTCTTCAAGAAATTTCATGGTATAATTAAAAAAAAAAAAGCAGCTAAAAGCAGTCTTTTACCCTAATCTCCTGCAAAAATACAAAGCATCAGTCAGAATCCCAAATTTTCCATTGTACTGCAGAGATTTCTTAGTCAATCTTAAAACCCATTTTCACCTGTACTTTCCTTGCACAGTTGTCATTCTTCTTACTACTTCTTCATGTGGATGAGTGAATGAAGTTTCTAAAATCCTTACCTCTGATTTATTTCATTAAAAATTAAAATGGGGCTGGGGCTGGAGCTAGGGCTGTACGTCAGTGGCACAGTTCATACTTAGCAGATATAAGATACTGAGTTAGTTTGATCCCCAACACACAAAAACAAACATATAATCTTAAAATCCTAAGAAGCAAGCCCTCCCTGCAAACTGGCACCATGTGCAGGCCGCTGAGGGGACAGCCACATGACAGCCTTTTCCCATGAGTCAGTGCCATTCGCAGACTGCAGGGGAAGAAAACAGGAAGTCACCAGGAGGCAAGCCCTCCCTGCAAGTAGGTGTCATGCACAGGCCACTAGGGAAACAGCCATATGGCAGCCTTTTCCTATGAGTCAGTGCCATTCGCAGACTGCAGGGGAAGCAAATAAGAAGTCAACAAGAAGCAAGCCCTCCTTGCAAATTGGTGCCATGCGCAGATTGCTGGAGGAAGAGCCAGATGCCAGACCCTTCCAGTGTGTGGGCTGGAAAACAAGAGACCCCCACTGCCCGACGTAAGTGATCAGTTGATCTGGAGAAACACAGGCTACGATGATAGCTATTGAGGTAAAACACAATTTAATGCTTGTAGTGTTTAGTGCATCATTTAGTGACACATTAATCTTAAAATGCCACCTTCGTATTGATGTCAATTTCAAATTTCATCTTTTTCTAAAGCAATTTAGGATTTCTCTTAGATATAAGACTAAATACATAGTGCAACCCTGCCTCAAAAAAACTACGGCCGGGAGTTTGGCTCAGTGGCTAAAGCACCTGCTTGGCAGGTGTGAGGTTGTGAGTTCAATTCCCAGTACTGACAAAAAAAAAAAAAAAAAAAGATATAAGACTAAGTTCTTAAACCCATGAAAGTTCAACATACTGATGTAGAGAATCAGAAAACATGAGCAGCTCTGATCTCTTGGGATCCAAGAGTCTTCCTAACTTTAACATTTGATGGTTCTAACTTTGTTTCCAAATTATCTGTCTTTTGACTTTTACTGCTTTAAGTCTATAACAAATACCACTTTCTCATTTATTGGATATGTGAGTTACAATGACTTATCACCTACTTTACAAAGTATTAAGCCACACGAGCTGGCACGCACCTGTAACCCCAGCACTCAGGAGGCTGAGGCAGGATGATCATCATGAGTTCGAGGCCACCCTGGGCTACAAAGGGAGTTCAAGGTCAGCCTGAACTGCATAGTGTAACCCTGACTCAAAAAGACAAAAAAAAAAAAAAAAAAAAAAGTATTGCTGCAGGCAAATTCATCCATTTCCTCTTCCACCCTTATTGTTCACCTTTCCTTATCTTGAAAGATGATGATATAATATTGCCCTCTCAATGGGAACCTTGATGTTCTTGGCCTGAATCCAGAGAATACGGGTTCTCAACTGATTATACAATGCAGGTACTCATTGTTTGTTTTACCTGGTGCTCTCTGTAACCAAAAGCACACAGCTGGCCAGCATTAAAGGTTTAATCTGAAGACAGAAAGGAAGCAAAGCAAATGAATCTCTATGTGGAGATGGAACTTTGACATCAGAAGATAAGCACTGCTTTAAGAGTTAGCCAGATGTCAATGCATGCAGCTGTAACTATCCACTAGAAACAAGATAGTACTTACTAAATACAGTGGGAAAGCAGAGGCATATCAAAAACAACTGCACTTATGAGTTCATATAATACTCTAAAGCTAGCTACTAAAAAAGCTTATATCCTAATAAGAAATGAACTTTAAGCCGGGCGTGGTGGCACACGCCTTTAATCCCAGCACTCGGGAGGCTGAGGTAGGCGGAGCGTTGTGAGTTCGAGGCCGGCTTGGGCTACAACGCGAGCGGAAGGCCGGCCTGAGCTACATAGTGCGACCCTGCCTCAAAAAAAAACCAGGGCTGGGAGTTTGGCTCAGTGACTTAAGCGCCTTCCCTGGCAGGCGCGAGGTTGTGAGTTCCATCCCCCGTACCGCAAAAAAAAAAAAAAAAAAAAAAAAGAAATGAACTTTAAGGGGCCGGGGATTTAGCTCAGTGTCACAATCGCCTGCATGGTGTGCGCAAGGTCATGAGTTCAATCCCCGTTAACAATAAAAAAAAATATGAACTTTAAGATATTCAGTCATATTTTGGTGCTTCATTGCTTTGAAACTCATTTAATTTGATACTTGATGCATTATGAAGTAAAAATTTTGTCTTAGTACATGCAATTTGTGTGTGACTTGTGAAAACTAGAAGTGTCCCTGTCGATTACCTCATGACTCACTACTCTTCTTTTCAGCCAAAACAATTTGTTTTATACTCTTGGTTGCTGGTACTTGGTTGTGCCTTCTGGAAACAATTCACAATGAGTATGGAGGTACCACTGTATCTACAAATCCTGTCCTAATTTTCTCTCTCCCCAAAAATCTTTGCCACAAAGAAGACTGAGAGAAAGGACAGGCAAGTTCTTCAGAGGTGACTTACTTGTGGAGAAAGAGTAATGTGTGAATATTTAAGAACATTCAATTCTACTACAGAAAATAAGAGAAATAAGGAAGAAACATGAACTTAGAAGCAAACCATGTGAGGTTAGCTATAGTAAAAGTAAATAGTGCTACGTGTGTAGAACATAGACCAGAAGGAATAAAAGAACAACAAGCCACCAAATATTCACCACACAGGAGACATCAAATATTCATGGAAGCATTGGTATTTATGAGGTATTAAATCAGTCACCTCCTGTTGACATCTATTTCTAGTCCTGCATGCCCCCTGTCCAGGAAACAGATGGAAGCCACAATTCCTAGCTGCTCACCATGCTAACTGGCACGGAACAGCACCAGTCAGGTGTCTGTCTCTGCATTCTCTAGGAGGACATATGAGTGTCAGCTCCAGGCACACTTAGTCTGCTTAGTTGCCTTGTTCATCCTCAACTCTGGTCCAAATCACCAGCAGGGAACACTGATACAGCAGAGAGAAGACAGGACATATGAACACTGTGTCACCCAGCTCTGAGATGTTACATTTGTTCTCTGCTATATACACCCTACTCTAAGTGCAGAGTGACATTTTCAAGAGTAGAAAAAACACAAGGGGAAAAAAAGTAAATGGCATGAGCACAGCACTGAATAGGTGAACTTCAGATTATGAATGCTGAAGAGAAGCAGTAAATGATGAAAATGATAATGAAATGATGCAGAGCTAAAATATGACAGTTTTGCTGGTCACTCATCCTGGCACCTCCAGATATTGGCTCCTGTGTGAGTTGCAGTAACAGGTGGTAGACAAGACTGCAGTAGGCAAAGATAGTGGAAACACAGTGACTGAAGTAAAGCTGTACTTCATCTTTCGATTTAGGTGAAGGCTAAGCAAATCTGGTAACTCTTAGCAGATGTAGCTGTCTTAGTTACTACTTTCTTTGTTGCTGGGACTCACATGACACCCACAAATTAAAGAAGGAAAGGTTTGTTTTGGCTCAGTTTATAGAGGTTTCAGTCCACAGTTGGCTGGCTCCAAGGCAGGGCTGCAGAGCAGAGTTGCGTACAACAGAAGAAAGAGCTTGAAGCACGCAAGAGGAAGCAGAGACAAAGAGACCAAAAGAGGCAAGGAGATAGATCCTTCCACACCACGCCCCAGTGACCCACCTCCTCCAACTAGGCGTCACCTGCCAACATCTCATTCAGCTAAACCCATCAGTGCACCAATCTACTGATAAGTATCACACCTCACTGATCCAATCACCTCCCAAAGTCCCACCTGCTAGTGCATAAGGCTTTGAGGGTCATCTAGATATAAACCATAACGGTATCTAACAGTTGCTAAAAATAAGGAGTACTCATAAGATATTAACAATTCCACACTTGGTGAATACATTAGCAGATATCGCATGTAATTTATAAAATATTTCTCCTTACAGAATCTAGTACAGAGCCAGGCGTGGTGGCGCACGCCTTCAACCCCAGCACTCGGGAGGCTGAGGTAGGAGGAGCATTGTGAGTTCAAAGCCTGCTTGGGCTACAACACAAGTGCAAGGCCGGCCTGAGCTACATATTGCGACCCTGCCTCAAAAAAAAAAAAAAAAAAAAAAAAAAAAAAAAAAAAAAACGAGGGTTGGGAGTTTGGCTCAGTGGCTTAAGCACCTGTCTGGCAGGTGTGAGGCTGTGAGTTCGATCCCCAGTGCCGCAAAAAAAAAAAAAAAAAAGAATCTAGTACAGACACATGAGTAAAAGTACAGTAATATAAGCTAAGTATTAGTGGGCTGCTGTCAAAAGGAATCAGGTAGAAGACAGCCTTCTGGGGGCCTGCACGACCGGCGTGGACCCCAGGAGGAGAAAGAAATGGGCTACTTGGGAGCCTGCCCAGCCAGGCCTGAGCGCCTCCAACCAGAAGACAACTAAGTCTGCCTTCTAGGGCATGCGCTGCCCCGCCCCCTCCCCGTCCGCCCCCCCCCCGCCCCATAAAGCATCCTGCTCCTTCAGAGGTCTGTACATTGATAGCAACTAAGGTACATACAACAACCAAATGCTAGTATTGCTTTGTTCATTTTGTAGGCCTGGGGCTGGCAGCCTGGGTATCTCTTTGGAAGATGACAGTACGTAATGTAGCAAAAATGGGGGACTCTTCTGTCTTGTCTTCGAGGCCCAATATTGTTCTTGTTGTTTTGCTTTATTCTGATTAATTGTTTTGGCCTTATTTTATACTCTGTTTTTATTGGTTTTATTGTTTTTGTTTTTTTTTGGTTTGATTTTACTATACCTGCTGGAAAGGTCAACTATTCTGAAAATAACAAGATATACTATAGTAGCTATTGTTTTCATAGTATCTTTCTTAGAAGTTCTGTACCAGTTCTACTGCTTTATTTTGATTGACTTTGTTCTGTTATGTTTTGTCAGATTTTATTATCTTTAAAAAAAGAAAGGAATCAGGTAAACAAATAAGTTTCTCAAAGTCATAAAGAATAGTCTATCATCTATTTGTATTAGTTTTTATGAAAACTTGTAAGAAATGTAAAACGGTAAAGCCGAGTGTGGTAGCACATGCCTGTAATCTCAGCACTTGGGAGGCAGAGGAAGGAGGATTACTGTGAATTCAAGGCCAGTTTGGGCTACATAGTGGGTTCAAGATCAAACTGAACTACATAGTAAGACCCTGTCTAAAAAACAAAACAAAAAACCTACTGTGTGCAAAGTGTAAGAGTTAGTAGAATCTGTTAAGAATCTGTTTAGATATGTACCTAAAACTTCTGTTTCAGGTCTTTGTGAATTACTCTTTGCAACCAGAGGAGACTGTTCTTTTCTCTCTGCTTATTAAACTACTGTAAAGTATACAAAAACATATATGTCAATAATGGAATCTTCATATAGACCTCAAAAGATGACAGAATTTATTAAAAAAAAAAAAAAACAACTAAAGAAAGCCTCAAGAAAAACAGCCAAATGGTACTAATCTCAATTAAAAATGTTAGAAAGTCAGTAGTTTATTGCCATTTTTAAGAATGTAAGTCTCTGTTATTCACAGGTACCAGAATTTGCATTGTAAGCCAAGAATCAAAAGACTACAGAAAGGACAGGCTGTGTAGTATAAAGGGAAACTGACTTGGTAGTCATTCCCTCCTCAGTTCAGATGCAGGCTGCTTGGCTGGCCAGCTGTGACACCTGAGCCTATGAGGTCAAATCTACAATCTTCAGTTTCTTTGTTGCAAGATGAAACAAGATAACTAGGAGGAACAGATAAAGATAAGTTTAGGACACCCTTGTAAAACAGTCTCTGGACTCACATAGTTAGAAAATCCTATGCTTCGATTTAAATGTCACCACATGTATTTCTTGCAACATATTCTAAGTAGAAATTTAGTTGTATGTACTCTGTTCAGGACTTCCTATAATTTCCAGGTCTGAGTATTTGTTTCCTCAGTTCTGAAAAATGATCACCAACTATCTCCTTAAATAATGTCTTCCCCATTTGTGCCTCTCACTCCATCGGTAACTCCGGTTAGATGTACACTGGATTTTCTTACTTGATGATTATACTTCACTTTACATCTTTTTAAATAATTTTCTTTGTATTTTGTGCTGAAGTCTGGGATCTGAATTCAAAATCCAATTTCAGGAGTACAGTCTTTTCCGGTTAACTACTTTCTTCAGCTTCTTTGCTACTTATTCATCCACTGTTCATTTCTACATCTTATGTTCTAGAAGTCATACATAGTACATCTTTAAAAATTTTTTTCCAAAAAAAATCTTTTTTGTGCCAACAATTAATGCATTTCCACTGTTAAAACTCCAGACCCTATAGTGCTATTTTAAATGTGTTTAATTTCCTCATGACTACTGAAAAACATTGTTTCTGAAACATGCTACGTAATGTTATGTATAACTTATTAATTTTACCACCATGTTTATAAACCGAAATGCAAACCGGCAATGAAATCCCGTAAAATATCAGAATGCTCTTTTTATT
Source organism: Dasyprocta punctata (assembly GCA_004363535.1). NCBI lineage: Eukaryota > Metazoa > Chordata > Mammalia > Rodentia > Dasyproctidae > Dasyprocta > Dasyprocta punctata. Next base: position 24,172 of record RJWM01021811.1, read on the forward strand.
TTTATTTTTATTTTTTTATTTATTTATTTTTTTTTGCGGCACCGGGGATTGAACTCACAACCTCGCGCCTGCCAGGGCAGGCGCTTAAGGCACTGAGCCAAACTCCCAGCCCTGGTTTTTTGAGGCAGGGTCGCACTATGTAGCTCAGGCCGGCCTTGTGCTCGCGTTGTAGCCCAAGCCGGCCTCGAACCCACAACGCTCCGCCTTCCTCAGCCTCCCGAGTGCTGGGATTAAAGGCGTGCGCCACCACGCCCGGCTCAGAATGCTCTTTTTAAAATGTTGGTCTATCTCACAAATAGGCTTACATCATTACCTTGTAGCCTATTATTGAAAAGTAAAAAATATAAAAAATTCTAATTACTTTTTCTTTTTGTAGTTCTTTGCATTTTACACACTTCCTAAGATAAATACATTCTTCTTCCAACTGAGGTTTCCCTTCCCATCCCCAACCAGGGACAAAACCTAGGGCCTCCTGCATACCAGGTAAGCACTGTACTACTGAGCTACATCCCTAACCCACCCCCCCCTTTTTTTTTTTTAACTCTTTTTGATTTATATTATTGTGACACAAAATCTCTAAATTGCCCAGTCTGAACCTGAACTTGGGATCCTCTTGACTAAGCCTCCAGAGTAACTGGGATGATAAGCATATGGCCACCAATCCTGGCTTCCAAAGCAGGTTTTTTATTGTTGTTTTGTATTAGTGTTTGTTTTAGTATTTTGTTTGCAATTGAGCTTTTGAATGATAGCTTTATTAAGATGTAATTGGGTGCCATTTAATTTACTCATTTCAAATGTATAATTCAATAGTTCTTAGTATATTTACAAAATTGTACAGGTATCATTATAATCCAGTCCAGAATCTTACCCCAAAAAGAACCCCTTGCCTTGAAAGGCCCACTAGTAGTATCTTCACATTCTCCTGTGCTCTAACTTAGCTGTGGGAAACCATTAAAACCACTAATCTGTTTTCTGTCTCTATGGATTCACCTATTCTGGACATCTCCTATAAGTCAATCGTGTAACATGTGGTCTTTTTTATATGCTAGTTTTATGTTTAGCTGATTAAAGAAGCACCACACTGTTTCCCACAGGGGTCACACTGTTCCATTCTCACCAGCAATGCAGGAGCATTCAGATTTCTCTACCTCCAAGTATGAAGTGTGTGGGTTCAATTGTATCTTTTCCCAGCAGCTAAATGCTAAATATCCTTTCCTGTGTTTGCTGGCCGCTGTGGGTCTGCTCTGGAGAAACATTTATTCAAAATCTTTGCCCATTTTGAAACTTAGTTGTCTTACTGACTTATCACTTGCATATTTTTAGACTGAGAACAAACTTTTTAAAAAGCACTGGACACATGCTATCACTGTCTCAAAATAAAATATAAATATCGAAGGGCCCCATACATCCGTAAAGCCTACTCTTGGGCCTCATTATTCCTCAGAAATTATGCTAATTATATTGATTGACTGATCGCTTGCAGTTCAATACTAGGAACTGAACCCAGCCCTCGTATATGCAAAGCAAATCTCTACCACTAAGCAACATCACCAGTGTAAGATATTTTATGCACGTTGAATGGGCAATGACTGCTTTAATTCCTATAATAAAACATATAAATAAATATGTACAATATGAATCCTTATTCTGATTTTCAAGAATGATGACATGCTGATTTATATCTCCAAATTCAAAGCAATTAGAGAGGTAGGGAAGGAGACAGGTGTAAAAGTGAATGTGCTTTTATGAAACAAGCCATCCAAGAAGGCGTATTTTGATGGAGCTTGGGAAAAGAAAAGATTCCAGAGTAAAGGCAGTTTTTTTCTAGAAGCTCTACAAAAAGGCCAAAACAGACAAAAATTTGTACCAGAGGAGGATACTTTCCAGGGCTTTGAAGATTGCTGGTAAAATAGGTTTTCCACCAAATACATAGTATAATTTCAGTAACCTGGGAGTTGTCTGTACTTAAAGTACCTTCTTGGACAATCCACACATGGCCAATAGGAAGAGAGTGCAGTAGATTATAACTGCTAAAGTTTCATTAATAAAAATATTAATTTTTAAATAACCACATTTTCTCTGGTTAAAATTTATTGATATTTCCCCTCTTCTATGATTGAGAAAGGAAAAAGAAAGAAGAAAAGTATATGATTTGTGCTCCTGCTTCTCCACTCTGTTCCAGTTTACAATGAACCATGACCTGTTCTGACCTTTCAGCTTTCCAAGGAAAGCAGAACAGGAAAAAACCAAAAGGTGAGGGAAGGTAGAATGTGTATGCAGTAAATAAGTATTCTTGATCTCTTTTAAAATATTTTCAAGATCTAGAGTAAAATGAAAACTCCAGCAAAGGCAATACAAAGTAGAGCTTTATGTAAAGTATTACACAAGCACATCAAATCTTTAGTGATAAAACAGACATTTTTAGGATATCTGTTTCTTCAGCCTAGGTAAGTATTCCTGCACAGAATCTTTGCACATAATTTTTTTGCCCACACAAGTACACTCCTTGAGGTTGTCAGGGAAGGCAAACCACAGATAAAGACAAAGCTCCACAGGGTGCTAGGGTTTACCAGGCCACCCCTAGGTTTTCCCTAGACATGCAGCTGGGGGAAGGGGGTCTACAGGCATCAAAATGTGCAAAAAACTATAATCAACCAAGAGACCACCTTATGGAACAAAAAATTTCTGGAAGTAAATATAAAAACTCATTTACTGTAGGTTATTTTCAAATAAATCTTTCTCTGGCTAGTATAAAGATGAGTTTTGATGGATATAAGACCTATTAGATGCATTCCTAAGTTCGAGACCAAATGTAATATTAATAAGAAAACCATTTTTTCCCTTTCTAGTCATAGAATATTTATTATATAACTAAAATAAGACACAGCATTTCTAATTTTGGCTTTTTACAGTTGTTACCCAATGCTTTAGGTGTAACTGAGTGAAACGGCAAAGAACAAATCTAAAAATAATTAGGGCAAAAAGTATCTAGGGGAAATAGGGATGTAGCTCAGGGGTAGGGTACTTGCCTAGCACATCCATGGTCCTAGGACCTATCCCCAGCATCTCTAGACAAAACAAAACAAAACAAAATACATACGTGCATCGCCTAGGGATTACTCTGTAAATTGCTGAAATTAAAGCCTGACGGCTGAGTGTGAGCAATGTCACTCTTAGGTACGCAGGCGCAAACCTATTATCCCAGTACTCTGGGAAATTGACGGAGAAGAATTATAAGTTTGAGTCCAGCATGGACAACTTAGCAAGATCCTGTCTCAAAATAAGAAATAAAAATGGCTGGAAATGTTGCTCAGTGTAAAGGCTCTGGGTTCAATCCCCAGTGCTTTAAAAGAAAGAAAGCTGGGCATGGTGGCGCACGCCTTTAATCCCAGCACTCGGGAGGCTGAGGTAGGCGGAGCGTTGTGAGTTCGAGGCCAGCTTGGGCTACAACGCGAGCACAAGGCCGGCCTGAGCTACATAGTGCGACCCTGCCTCAAAAAAAACGAGGGCTGGGAGTTTGGCTCAGTGGCTTAAGTGCCTGCCCTGGCAGGTGCAAGGTTGTGAATTCAATCCCTGGTGCCGCAAAATAAATAAATAAAAAAGAAAGAAAGAAAGAAAGTGTCACAAAGTCTTTTTCATAAAACGAAACTTCATAAAATTCTAAACAGCATAGTTTCTACAAACTCCCATTCTTTCTATCTGAGATAAATTTGAGGGAGGAAATAATGTTGGTTACTTTGTATGAATCATTTCACAACTCAGTTTATCGAAACCTTTTCCATGTTCCATAGTGAAGAAAAAAATTAAAACTATTTTTTGTGGATTCTTAAGTTAAAAATAAACAATTTGGCCTTCCCTTGAAGCAGACCCCACCAAGCGGATCAGAAAGAGCCTCAGCCAGAAGAGAAACCATGTCTTCCCGTTAGACAGTGTGTGGGCTGAAAAACCAGAAGAGCATACCACCCCCACCCCCACCCCCCACCCCACCCCCCACCCTGTCAATGATTCTGAGCACTGGGGGTGAGATGATAGCACCTGAGGGGAAGAGAATAGCTTGATGCTTGTATTGTTTGGTTGACTCTGCAGGCCTGGGGCTGGTGGCCTGGGCATCTACTTGGAGGACAGCAGTGTGCCTTGTGTTCACTGTGAGGATATCCTCCTGTCTCGTTTTTGAAATCCAATGTTTTGTTCCATTTTACTGTTTTGTTTTATTCCTGTGTCTGATAACCAAAGCAACTATTTTGAAGATAACAATGTGCAGTATTGTTTTGTTTTGTTTTGTTCCAATTTATTGTTTTGTTTTGTTCAATGTTATGTGGTTTGATTGGTTTTATTCTGTTTTGTTTGATTTTGTTATGACTGATGGTATGGACAACTACTGTGAAGATGGCAAGATATATTATGGTAGCCATTGTTGAGTTCTTGTTGACCTGTTTTCAGGTTCTGCACCACTTTCACTGTTCTGTTTTGATTGGCTTTATTCTGTTTTGTTTTGTTGGGTTTTACTCTCTTTAAAATAAAATTTTTTAAAAATTAAAAGAAAATAATTCCACTTAGGTGTCAATAAATAAGACATTTTCACAAAAGTCCTCATTTAAAAAATCTTAAGGAATGATTTTCAGGTCATCTAAAAAGTCCACTTAAGAGTAAGTTCTAAAAAGATAAAAACTACCGGCAGAAGACAGAAACAGCAAAGAAAACCAGTAAAATCAAAACATAGTGAAACGTTAAGTGGAAAATTTTGCCTTAAACTGGTGCTCAGATATCCAGGAACAATGATTTTCTATATCTTACTATCACAGGCAGATAAGTGAGATCAAAATTAATAATCAGACTGGGCTAGGCCCTCCAGGGAGTCAGTGCAGAGGATGAGAACACACCAAAACTTCGGCTAGAGGTGCATTTGAAGAAGGCAAGACCTCAGAGATTACAGTCACCACCAGTCAGATTTACATACTTCCCTAAGGGATAAATCGAAGTCTGAGTTTATAGTTTACAGTGATTGGCATCACCCTTTTGAGATTTCCCATAAAAACAGACCATTCTCTCACCAGGGATAATATAATCCTCTCCCACCAAGACGAAGACTAGACTAAGACTAAACATGACCAGGTTAATGATGTCATGCACATGTCCTTGCTACCTGCCCACTTCACTACTGAACCAACATTAGCTAAGCGGCTGTACTTACAGTCTTATGGGTTGATTATAGTTTGACCCACGTACCCACCTCGTGACTTTGCCCAATAAAACATTCTCAGAGAGATGATCTTGGTGGTGACCCACTCTGGACACCTCCTGATTCTCTATTCCCCAGTTCCCAATTGTGTGTGCCCCATTCTGCTGAGCAACCCTGCTCCCCACCTGCCTCCCTCTCCCTCCCCCTGCTTTCCCCTCTCCCTCTCTGTATATCTTTCCCACTCTTAACTTCCACTGTTCCTTGGGATTCATTCTACCATTTCACAGAACAAGAACTTGACAACTCAGGTTGGGAGTTACACTGTTACAGGCAGCTGAGTTAGTTAGAAATATTATAGGCAGTCAGACAGGGCTAGGCCCTCAAAGGAGCCAGCACAGAGGACCAGATGGTCTTGTGACCTTGGAAGAGACACACATCTCTTGCTGTGGGCCAGATCTCAAGACAGAAGGCAAAACAAATGTAGCCACACCCTAAGTATAAACCTTAGGGATTAGGTATGGATTACCTTGAGAAGCCAGGAACTACCATCCCAACCCCCTAGAGAAAGTCACTGATCCGTAAGAATGCTCACTTGCAATGTGACTCACTTCCCCATTTGTCCCCTGATTTGGTCACTTTTATTTAAACAATTAATCTTACTGGTTGACCACAGTTCTGTCCCACCTCATCCCCATCTGCCTTGCGAGTTCCCAGTTTTCCCCATCAAGGTTTTACTCTATAAAAGTCATTAGAAAAGACAGAGTCTTTGGCAACCCACTCGGGACCCTTTCTGTCTCTCTCTCAGACAGAAGCTTTCTTTCCCTCTCTCAGACAGAAGCTTTCTTTCCCTCAACAAATATTTCTGTTCTTAACCTCCATTGTTCCTAAAATTCATTCTTCGAATTTAGAGAACACGAACTCGTACCGGACATATAGTAGGTCAGAAGTTTCATTCCTCTATATCAGTATTTCTCCTACATCATTACCAAATTGATATTTTTAAAGGAAATTTTTACTCAAAATCTATCTAATATGTGCTTTAAGAGGCGATGGTAGCTTCATTCAAATTAGAAAACAACCACCTAATTCACTGAGCTTTCAAAGTGCAATTAATGTAAAAAACATTTAATAAGATAGTTCTCTTTTTTGTTGTTGTTGTTGGTGGGGTTTTGTTTTTGTTTTTGTTTTTTGAGACAACAGTCTTGCTTTTATAGTTCAGGCTGGACTTGAACTCACTATGTAGCCCAGGCTGGCCTCAAACTCACTGGGATCCTCCTGCCTCAACCTCCTCAGTGCTGGGATTATAAGTGTGTGCCACCATGCCCAGCTTAATCAGATAGTTTTCAAGGACAAATAGCGTAATTAGTTTTGTTATGGAAAATGCACCAATCTGAACAAGGGAAGAAAGGGCACTGAGAAGATTTAGGAGGCACTAGTGGGCTTGATTGGGATCTCTCCCAGTCAGGGGCCCCCACAGCCGGGTTCTGGAGTTTTTATGGGGAGAGCAAGCAGGGAGGTACGAAGGTATATTTGGTGCTGTAAATTAAAGGGCTGGGTGACATCTTAGATTGCTAAGGAAGTTTAAACGTTTTTAGGTTACACTGCAAGGCCATCAGCTATACAAAGCATAGGTTATACAAAGGAAGAAATGCTGTTACATTTTAAGTTACATTGCAAGTTATACAAAGCAGCAAAGACAAGGGTTACACAAAGGAACATTTTAGGTTACATTTTAAGGCCATCTGTTAGACAGGCTTACACAATGGGCTTGTCTGGACACGGACATGTCCACATGGTCTTGGTGGGCATCCTTGGCACACTCTCTTGGCAGGCTTTATTTATTTATTTATTTATTTATTTTTTTGCGGCACCGGGGATTGAACTCACAGCCTTGCGCCTGCCAGGGCAAGCGCTTAAGCCACTGAGCCAAACTCCCGGCCAGGCAGGCTTTATTTAAAATTTTAATTTTCCTTCCTTTCAGTCTCATAAGAGAAGTTAACACAGATAATTACAAAATAATGTTAATTCCTACAATAACTTAGACACTGTCAATTAGGATGTCAAATACCCAAATGTGAACAAAGATTGCTAAATATGCCATTTACTGTTTCAGAAATCTTATTAGAGAGCCTATAGAGAAGAAAAGCTTTCAATTTGTCATTATTTTGATAGGCATACCCTATCTTCCCTTTCCCATGGCTGGATAAGAAAAATAGGAAGTCCTAAAGAGATGGAAGGGTAGAGAGCTATAATAGCAAAAGGTCTGTATCTTCAAATATGTTAAAGAGCAGAATGTCAGGTGAGGTGTGGTGGTACAGGCCGGAAGTCCCAGCAGAAGAAGCGAGATCCTGAGTTTAAGGCCAACCTATGTAACACAGCAAGTTCAAGGCAGTCTGAACTACACATAAGGAGATCCTGACTCAAAACAAAACCACACAAGAGTGAAACAATTTAAGAAACATGAATCTACCCTTCAGAATTTATAAACAATGTATTACTATAAAAAATATTACTATAAGGAATATTACCTATGCATTTTTTTTTTTTTTTGAGACAAGGTCTCACTGTGTAGTTCAGGTGGGCCTCAAATTTGCAGCGATTCTCCTGCCTCAGCTTCTGTGGTTCTGGGATTATATGCAGAAACCACCTCGACCAGTATTAGTTACTTTAATTGCTTGATAAAACTAAGGTATTCCCTGGTTGAAAGGAAATGTAATTGCCCCCATGGGAATAATTCCTAAATCTGTATTCATATGAACCATGAAGGCCCTGACTTAGAGAGAATACATAACAGTATCAAGACATAAGTCAGGCATGGTGACCCACACTTTAATCCCAGCACTTGGGAGGCTGAGGCAGGCGGATCGTTGTGAGTTAGAGGCTGGCCTGGGCTGCAAAGTGAGTTCAAGGCTGGCCTGAATTGCATAGTGAGACCCTGTCTCAAAAAAATAGGGCTAGGGATTTAGCTCAGTGACCTAAGTGCCTGTGTGACAGGTGCAAAGTTGTGAGTTCGATCCCTGGTACAAAAAAAAAAAAAAAAAAAGTAGTATCAAGACATACATACATATATTAAATTAGAATTACTCAGTAAGAACATAATCTTTTTGGAAACTCTTTAAATTTTATGAAGGTCTTTTTAAAAAATTGCCAGACTATCAATTATCCTTCCACAAATAACTAAGACAAATTTGCTTAGGCTAATTTGTAGAATTCAAGCAATGTGCTTTCTTTTTTTTTCTTTTGGGGCCAGGGTCACCTTGGCTGGTCTGGAAATCATAGTTTCAAGTGATCCTCCTGGCTCAGTCTCCTGAGTCTCCAGGACTTGTAGCCATGTACCACTGCACCCAGCTTGGTTTCTTTTTTTTTTTTTTTTTAATAAATTTTTACTATGAATAAAATAAAACATACAATGTGATATGTAGTTAATTGGTTATAATAGTAAAACAAAATAACATATCTATCATCTCACATAGTTAAATATTTTTCTCCCTATGGCAGGAGCCACTGTAATATAATTATTTAGCCCAAACCATGAACATAATGAACTGTTAACTACTGTCCTCATAGTACACATTAGTCTTTCTACTTATTCACCTTTTTTTCCCAACTCTTCATCTTATGCATTTGTTGCTTTGTATCCCTACTTCCTCCCCACAATCCCCTATATATCCCTATTTTCTCCTCCCCACCTGTATTTTCTTTCTTATCCAACTAAAATGGTGCCAGCCAAGTGAGAGTGACCTAGTTTTAAATGCAAATGAAAACACTGCATTTTCCTACAGAAGCTACACACATCTCACAGAAAACAAACACCAATAACTATCCCCCATCACTCACTTCTGTATTCAATCTTGTAATACTCCACACTGCCTTACACTGTGCCAGATGTATAGACTAGATTTTACGGTTTATTTACTGAAATGTAAAATGTCTTTAATACTATAAAGGTTGGTAAGAGCCAGGCGTGGTGGCGCACACCTTTAATCCCAGCACTCGGGAGGCTGAGGCAGGAGGATCATTGTGAGTTCAAGACCAGCCTGAATTGCGTAGTGAGACCGTGTCTCAAAAAATAGTGCCGAGGATTTAGCTCAGTGGCCTAAGCGCCTGCCTGTGTGCAGGTTCAAAGGTTGACAAAGGAGCATGTCTCTTGTATTAAATTACAATAAATATCAATCAGGCTAATTTTGACATTAAGTGTAGTCATTAACACTTTATAGTACATTTCAAAAACTTTTAGCCATTTCTGAAACTAATTCAGAAAATGACTACAATACAAGTACCTTGCTTGCTCACAATTAAGCCTAATCTTCTTGTAGGAAGTGCTTCCAAGTTCTATCAATATCAATAGATTTAGTAGGCAGACTCATACACCGCCTAGACACACTGTTGATACACAGATGTAAATATAATGAAACAATCACACGCCCAGAAATGACTGAGTAGTCTATTCATTTTATAATCCTCCCTAAACAAGTCGTGCACCTATGCTCACTAAAGAAGTACTCACTATGAGGAAGAGACTTTGCAGAACTCCTCTGGCATAGAATCTTCTCAGTTTGAATAATAAAGTAATTTAAGAAAAGGAGTTGTTAATTTACCCCCACAAAATCAGGCTGCCACAGTAAGAAGGCATTTCTTTCTTTTCTTTTTTTTTTTGGTACCGAGGATTGAACTCACAACCTCGCACCTGCCAGGCAAGTGCTTACACCACTGAGCTAACTCCCCAGCCCTATTTTTTGAGACAGCATCTCACTATGCAGTTCTGACTGGCCTTGAACTCTCATTGATCCTCCTGCCTCAGCCTCCCGAGTGCTGGGATTACAGGGGTGCACCACCACACCCAACTAAGAAGACATTTCGAATATGAAATGGCAATCCTATAGACATGTGCTACCTAATGAGATAAGAATTAACTACATGTCAATACGGAGCACTGGGAATGTGGCTGGTTCAATCTGAGATGATTTGTTAGTGTAAACACTCACAGTATAGTTGGCCATGGCATGGTGGCAGGCACCTGTAATCCCAGGTACAATTTGGTAGGTAAGGCAGGAGGATTGCAAGTTCAAGCCCAGTTTGGGCAACTTGGTCAGCCCCTGCCTGAAGTATTTTTCAAAAAGAGCCAACAGCCGGGCGTGGTGGCGCACGCCTTTAATCCCAGCACTCGGGAGGCTGAGGTAGGCGGAGCGTTGTGGGTTCGAGGCCGGTTTGGGCTACAACGCGAGCACAAGGCCGGCCTGAGCTACATAGTGCGACCCTGCCTCAAAAAACCAGGGCCGGGAGTTTGGCTCAGTGCCTTAAGCGCTTGCCCTGGCAGGCGCGAGGT